>JACAXG010000136.1:1231241-1391335 GCA_018881555.1 Amblyornis subalaris | reverse complement strand
GGAGTTGTGCAGAGCCAGAAGGTCCCYCCTGAGCCTCCTTTTCTCCAGGCTGAGCCCCTTTCCCAGCTCCCTCAGCCGCTCCTCTAGACCCTTTCCCATCTTTTGGACTCACCCTTATATCATTTTACTTTTTACATTTCCTGGCTTTTTAGGTCTRTTTGTCCATAGAGTTGTGTCAGAATTATTACTATTTCTTATTTGCTTGCTACCACAACTGGAAATCCCTATTCTATTTCACCATTCTAAACTTGGGCTACTGCAACTTCCTGCTTAATTTTTATGATCCTACACTACTTCTGGCAAAAATCCAAGGAATCCAAATTATTGTGACTAATTAAGTGTCATTAAGTCTCATCTTAATTGATTCTCTTCCTTTTTGTCCAGACTTCTACAGGAGATGCACAGAAAATTTATCTATGAAAACCAACTTCTGTTTAGTCACAGGTGTGTACAGCGTGCCACAATTTGAATCTAAACCAATCCTGCTGGTCCTGTGGGTGGATCCCAACTTACAAAAACTGACTTTTAAAGGAGGTTGAATAAATGTACCAAGTCATCGTAGTGAATAAACAAGTACACCTTGGAGTTCCRCTTAAGGGGACTTTCTAAGGGAAAATTCCTTCCCTGAGTCACATTCTGATCTCCCTTCTGCAGACCTTGAAGGCAAATAAAAACCAGGAAATCCAGTCCTTCTGACACTGTGTTCTCCCCACTGATGGGGCTGGCAAAGGGACCCCCATAGAAATGCATTTCAGTGTTGCCATAATAAAATTATCTTTCAACAGAAAGAGGCAGATCCTGGATTCAGGAAAACATTATCCCAGCTGAACCTGACAAGGGAGATTTGGCAGATGCTTTTTGACGCCATTTCACAGGCATTTCTGGCTGCTGCTGGTTCAAGTTGAGTGACCAATCCATCRAACTCACAAGGGAATGGGGCAAATCTTACTCTAGGAGGATGTGGTCTCCTTCCATYGCCTTTGGAGTGAGCCTGGAATAGATGAGCTGGACACACTCACAGAGTGAATGTCTGAATCTCCCTTCTTGTYCCAAACCAGGTGACCCTAAAGGCCCTGGAATAGGTTGCCCAGAGAAATTGTGGATGCCCCATCCCTGGAAGTGTCCAAGGCCAGGTTGGACGGGGCTTGGAGCAGCCTGGGATAGTGGAAGGTGTCCCTGCTCCTGGCAGGGGGTGGGAATTAGATGATCTTTAAGGTCCCTTCCAACCCAAAGCATTCTGTAATTCTACAGGAAGAGAGTTGAATGCCCATGATTTTGTGCTAGGTATTATTTCCCTGTGAGTCACATATTTGCACATTTTAGGAAMACACGACTGAAATCAAGGTCTGTTATTTTTTCGACTGCAGGCACCAAACCCAGCCTGAAGCTCTCCTCTTTTCAGAGCAAATATTTTCGGCATATGGAGGGAAAGGCTGCCAAGTGAAGGCAACATTAGCYGAACTGCCTCGCTGAATGGGCTGACAAACACCCACAGGTCCCTCATTCCTCACCTCCCGGGGCTGGCCCTGGCAGCCTTCGCTCGCCAGAGCAATCCCCAAGCCAAGGAAACCACGTGCCCGGGGTAAGGTGAGCCCAAGGTTGGCTCTGTCAGCCAGGGAGCAGGAGCACGGTGCCAGCAGCACTCGCACAATTATCTGGCTCAGGTTTTGAAACCTCTGCTCGGCGGTGATGATTCAGCAGTTGATTGCTGTTCATTTACTGGAAACTGCTCCTCGTCACTCAGGAGGAAAAACAACTGGAAAAAGCTTCTATCACTCAATTTTACAGTAGACAAGAGCACTGTGGTCAATTGCGAGCTTACAAAAAAAAAAAAGCACGAACTGGAAAGCTCCGAAATCAAAACATTTTTTTTACTTTCAAGAACCATTTAGTTTTCATGTTAATATAATATTTCTTTTTATTTGCTTTCTGTTTTTCCGGGAGTGCACTTCCCATTTTTCTCTGATCTCATGAAGACCAGAAACTTCACTGTAYATACAGCCCACCCCCACAGACACGAACACACACAAAACTTATTCCTGTAATTTGGAACTGAGCACTACAGGGAAAAAAAATGCTTTTGCAAGATCCAAGGGAATTCTCAGGAGTTCCTGTTGTGCCTGGCATCCCAGCCAACATGTCAAGGACTAACTCGAGACCCTCCAGAGCAACAAGCACGAGTGGCTTGGCAGCACCTGTGGAAACAATTTTTAACTGGAGCTGCCACACATGTACCACAGCCCATGGGAACGCAGGAATACGCAAAGTCCAGTCCTGAGCTCGACTAAATCGGTGGTCACTTTGTCATTTCAGATGGTCGCACCCCTGGGGCTGCTCCTTCAACCATCAGTGGTGTCTGGTCCTGGAAGTACCATGCTGGAGAGCAGCGGCTTGATCTGGTACCTCCAGCACAATGTTTGGATGCATCACCAACACGAAAAGCCTGTCACYGAAAGCCTGACATGTGCCAGGAGAGTCTGCCCACAACATTTGACACCTTTTGGGGACTTCACCAGCAGCTGGGAGCTCGGGATGCCACAGGAGCGTTTTACAGGTTGCAGTGATGGATGTTCATTGTTCCATGTCGCAGCACTGAATCCGAAAGTAGCACCAAGTCCATTTGCTAAATCAGAAACAAAAGTATAGATAATATTTAGCAGAAATCCTGTTGCTTCGAGTCTTTTTTGTCAGGTCATCTGAGTTCAGGTGCCAGCCACAAGGTGCAAACATCTTTAACTGGGAAAACTTAGACCAGCTATGCCAGCCTCAGCCCTGCTTGCCCTGCCACCAGCACAGGGATGTCCTGAGCCTGCCACAACCATGTCCTGGAGGCTGCCACAATGCCAAGAAGGGCCCATCCACCACAGCTGCCTGAAACCCACATCAGCCTCATCTCCAGGGCAAGGGTCTGCTTGCTCGGTTGGGTTTTGCTCCCCTCCCCAGCTCTGACTGCTGTGCCTACATTTCCATGGACACAGCAAAGTGAGGGCTGTGCTGCCCATCCCAACATCCTGCTGGACACTCTGAGTGGTACCAGYGGCTTCATCACCTTTGCCATCCCAACCTATGAGCAAAGGGTGGACAGGGACAGCAACATTTTTCCAGGGCAAGCACGTGCCTAAAAAATTTCCACTCCATCGGGGTTGTCCGTGTAACCTGTCCCTGTGCTCGGTGACACTTCAGGCCACATCCTGCTACAGGCAGTGTCAGATGTTTTTATCAGGGGTGTAATGGTTGCTAATGAAGAATTAGCCAGTGGGAGTTGCACCAGACCATCCCATTTAATGTGATGTTATCTTGGCAAAGGGAGCATCCCGGAGTCACTCCGGGCTCACTCACAGCCACTCTCGGCCTTCAGTGGCTTTCAGCCTCTGTCACCGAGACACCAGGACAGGTGACTGTCCTCAGCTCACTCCTTCCAGGCTCGTGGAAGCTTTGATGCCACGGTTTGTCAGGGCAGGGGAAGTGGACAGCCCTGGGAATACGATCCTCTGAAGCTGTAGCACCTCCGTGCTCAGTTATGGATTCTACGACTTCAGGACTACCCATGGTCACCAAAACATTATTCACATATTCCTTAAAAAATGTTAATTCACCAATATATGTGAAAAATCCCTGCCTTTTCTTTTGGCCTACATAATACATATTCTGAAATGCTGCCACATATTCAATAGGTGCAATAACAGCAGTGATTTGTGCCTGAATCCTCACCTGCTTTTACGTRTTTCCCCCAGTGTCCTCTGAACTCCTCTCTGTCCAGACGTATTCCATCCCAACGTAAAGTTAGTGAAATTGGCCRGGAATTCTTTAAAATACCTGTTTTCTGATGGTGGGGCAGGGGAGAGTGGTCTGGGGGCTTCCTTTATATTCCTTTATGTACTAGATTTATATTTATATTTATATTTATTATTTATTATTCCTCATGAATTTTGAACCTCTTGGAAATCTGTTTGAATCCTCTCAGTGGACTCTCCTCATGCACACTTAGGAACCAGGCAGCTTTTGGGATGCAGTTGGTGAGTGTGAGCTGGCAGACCACCAGCTCCTGAAGAGGACCTTTGTTATGGGACAGCTTTGGACACCCTTGTCCTGCCTGGCAAAGGAAAAAGCCTAACTATGACCTTTTTCCTTCCCCTTTCACTCCTCCCTCYACACCTCTGGGTGCCAGTCCCAAGCACCTTTGGTTCAAGGAACCTCTGGAGCTCCAGTAGCTTAATTCAGATCTCAGTCCCAGCCGCTGGATCCCTCCTGTGTTATGTGATTTTTTTATGGACTATACCTCACCTAAATAATTTCATCATCTGAGAAGGTTCAAGTCTAAGCTCAAATTCTCCTTAAAATCAATAGATAGTTGTCTAGGACTGGAAGGATACCCAGACAACTGAGCTGCCCATTTCTCCCTGTGCTTAGCAGGAGGAGCTTGGTGTGGGCAGCTCGCTTGGTGCCTGCAGATGTTAAAGGAACTGGAACACATCTGGGTCACCCCTCTCCTCAAAAACCACCCCTTGCCACCACCTCCCCAGACCTCCGGGCTGCTGCTGGACCTGCCTCCGAAGGTGACTCTTCTGTGTCGTCACAGCCTCGCAATTTCTTTCTTCTCTTATCCTATTTTCCTCACCTCGCTCATCCCAGGCTGTAATTACATTACTCACGGCAGGTCAAGCAGATGTGATGTCACAGGGCTGGTAAAAACACTGGCCAAATTTACCCCTGGYTAAGCCAGTAGGATCTGAATTTTGGCCTCAACCCCATGAGCAGGCACATACTTGTTTAATTACCCTGAGTCTCGGTGTGACCTGCACTGGGGCCGTGCCCATGTGTGAAGGGGACACGTGTCACAAGCTCAGGGCCCCAGAAAGGCRAGGGGGTGCTCAGACCCTTCTCAGCTGGGGCTGGGGCTGGAGCTCTGTTACATCCCACAGCAGGCTCTGCTCTCACCAGCAGGGAAAACAGGAGAATGTGTAGGGTCTTGTGGCCCTAAACCCTGGGCAGGCTTAGGGGTCCTCAAAACAAGTTAGAAATGGGGAGCACAGCTGTAAAATAAAAAACCTTCCAGTGGAAGATGTGTCTGCCCATGGCAGGGGGTTGGAACTCGATGGTCTTTAAGGTCCCTTCCAACCCAAACCATTCTGTGGTTCTGTGAAAATCCAGCAGCCAGCTGTCTCTCAGTCCCATCCTGGTGCAAAAGTGTCCCACACAAGGCATGGGATCAGGCTGGAAGCGAATCCCAGTGCGTGCACCTGCGTATTACCGTTCATCCATCACCACAGTCATTAGCCAGGACTGAGCTGTAACATTTTATGGCATTTAGGACAGGCACACTTTCCTCTCACTTAGCGGTATCTCCTGTGAACTCATTCACTCAGCCACGAACCATTGCTGTCGTGATCAGCAGGGAACAAAAGGTTTACACACAAACCATCAGGGTGCTGAGACAGGGTTAAAAACTGCTTAAAACAGGGTTAAAAACCGCCCGAAACAGGTGTCTGCCTCAGGTGCTGCTGCCTCCCCGAGCTCTGGGACAGCTGAGTGAGGTTTAAGTGAGAGYCAAAGCATCCAACAGAACCTTTCCCTTCTTCCCTTCCCTTTTYCTCATTCCTTAGCGTGGCTCTTCCTATTTCTACAAAGAGTTTCAAAGGTTTTTGCTGTTGCAGGAATTCGGTCCTGATCCGGTCTGTTAAGTCAAAGAAAGATCTCCCTCAGCTGAAATAAGCCTTGGGTCAAGCCCCAGGAGAAGGGATTTTTGTGGACCATTAATTTTTTGATCGTTTTGTACATGGATCACAACTGAAAAAAAAAAAAAAAAAAAAGGAATAGAACGTCAAATATGGTATTTCCCCACTACAATGCTCCCGGCATTTTTATTCTGGAGCAAAGATTCAGAAGTTCTCCAGCAGGTAAAAATGCCTTTTCCATGAAAAAGCTCGTCAGACTCAGATCATTAGCCATATGCCCAAATTTTCTCTTTTTCTCTTGTACACTTTGTTTTTGACTGAAGTACAGCCATGAATGCATGCCAGCCCTTTATCTTTCCCAAAAAGGGGGAGAAACTTAGTCACAATATATCCATCATTTCCAATTCTTCCAACAGCCTGAAAACATCAACAAAAAGGCCCAGTCTAATGAAAAGGGAAAAAAAAAAAAAAAAAGACAACTTTATTTGGAAAAAAATAGTAAGTAAAACAAGCTTCCATATGTTTACCATAAAAATAACCTAGACTCCACCTTGGGGTGTATAAAAATACAGGCTGCAGATTGTGTATTTTGGCATTAGTTAAGAAATGCCTTTGTAAACATGCCCTATTAAAATTTAACTGCGGCTTTTATCATTTACTCGAGTAACATATGAAAGGGCTCGAACACTTATCGCAGGAGCAGTTGTTTTATCAGGGCTTAGTAACTGCAGTGATGGATTGTGCAATTTGCAGGGCATGCCTGGTTTACAATTGCAGATGTGCTGGTAAGTACTATCATATACATCTGTAAAGTCTCCTTTAAAGTGGATCCAGAAACATTAACACCTATTAAAAAAGGGGCAAAAAAAGAAAAAAAAAAAAAAAGGTTATAGGAGCAGCAGACTTTTCAATCCTGTAGATAAGATTTAAATTAACACAAGAGGCTTGTGTCCAGAYTTTTGGCCACGAGAGCGACGTGCAGGTGGTGCTTTTAGTGGTTGCCGGGATGAAATTAGGACAAATATCCCCAAATAGCTCCAGATTGAGGCTCGGCGTCACTTTTTTGGCCGTCGTTTTTACAGTATCCAAATAGATGTTGTAAGAGTCCGTGCGACTSGTCGAGCTGTCAGGTCTGTGTTCTTCCCGTTCGGTTTGGATTTTAACGAGCCAGAGAGGCTGGATCTTCTTAAGAAGTAGCTGATGTGACTCACTGAGGTTTGCATTATCSCAGAAACTGCCTGGCTGAGCATTCCTGCCACCCACGGGCCCGCGGCAGATCCTTGGCATCCCTCGGTGCCGGCGACAACCCCGGATCAAGCGGGAACGGCAATGAGCTCACCGGGGACCCCGCGCTTCCACGAGAAATTCCTTCGGYAGGCGCATTCCGAGCCTTACAAAGTGGTCACTGTTCCTACTACAAAAAGGGGAAGAGTTTAAATGAAAGGGTTGCCTTAAACCATCCCGGCTACCAAAGTACAGCCCAGGAACTCCTCAGCTACTCCAGTGGGGCAGCAAGAGCTGCAGGAGCTCCACAGGTATGGGGCTGGATGAGATAATATACATAGATTATACAGATAATAAGGTTTGAGTGTGAACAACGTGCCAGGATGGCAGGAGGGGCTCAGGGCCACAGTGAGGGCAAGAGGTGTCACACCACGGGGTCACCAGGCAGCAGCACCGAGTATTTGCATAGGAACGAGACACCAAAGGGTGCAGGCACTGAGGGATTTCCTCCCTCAGCTCTTCGGAGGTTGCTCTGCTGGGTTAAAAAAAAAAAAAAAAAAAAAAAGGGGGGCTGCTATGTATTTTTAAATTTGAGATCCTCCTGTATCTTGACTGTATTGCCTGGAAATTCTGCACAGGAGGGTCTGCAAATCAACGCAAAACCAAAAAATGCCTTTTTGTGCTTTCGAGTGGAAAAGCTTTCCTCGTCACAAAAGGGGAGAAAGCAGGAGGAAAGTTAAGAAGATCTGCAGGTGGACGGCACAAAGCCTCCTTTGACTTGAGGGGCAAGGACAGTTGCTCAATAAACACTCCACTGTTTTTTTGGTGTGCTGTTTCTTTTTTCCTTTAATGGCTGCGAGATTGGGAAYTCAAAGGATTATATTCAGCACAGTTCAGCCTCAGTAAAACACATATTCCGAGAGCTGCACGCACCGCCAAACGTTCCAGCCCATTTCACGAGGCTCGAATATATCACTTCTGTTGTTGTTTCTGTTGCAGGAAAAACACCCTGGATTGCAGGACGGTGTTTGATTTTGCCTCAAAGCAGATACTGGCAGCGTGTGGATTCACTAATTATCCCCGTTTACATAAGGAAGGAGTTTATTTTGATGGAGGATGAAAACGGCTGGAAAATGCAAGTCAGATATTTCGCCTCGTCTTTCCCCTGTGCCAGGCACACGTGCTAGCAGTATCCCCCAGCCATTCATCACACGTTCTCTTCGCTGTGCCTTAGCCCCACGGAAGGAGTTTGCTCCCTGTGCCAAGCTGGGAATGTGCATTCTACAAGTTTGTGCTCCAGAAGAGTACGTTTGGTTTGGGTTTCTCTTTTCTCTTCTCTTGGAGGCTGGAAAAATAGGGCATTGTGTTCACGCCAGATTGTTTTCGGAGGTAGTTTATGTGTGAAGGGGTTCAAACTGAAAGAGTAGAAGTTTAGGTTAGATGTACAGAAGAAATTGTTCCCTGTGAGGGTGGGGAGGCCCTGGCACAGGTTGCCCAGAGAAGCTGTGGCTGCCCCATCCCTGGAAGTGTCCAAGGCCAGGTTGGACGGGGCTTGGAGCAACCTGGGATAGTGGAAGGTGTCCCTGCCCATGGCAGGGAGGTTGGAACTACATGATTTTTAAGATCCCTTCCAACCCAGGCCATTCTGTGACTCCATGATTCTGTGAAAGGGAAGATCCAGCACGAGACGCTGATGAAAAGCATTCAAGTGGCAAAGAGCCAGTGACATTTCTCCTCTCTCTGACTACAGGAGAGTTTCTCCAGTCAGCACGACGTCACCACACCCACAGCAGAGTGGCCCCACAAGGCCACTGGGGGAACCTGTGCGTGCACAGCCTGAAACTGTGCTTGTACTTTAACATCTGCTCGGCTTTATCAGTGCATTTTACAGCCACTCGTGGTAACCGACCTGTATTGCTGCCCCGAGGTACCTCTGAACCCCGAGCCTGTTGCCATGCACGAAATATCCCGGGGCCAGGCAGGTGGAAGAGAGGGCGCGGGGAGAGCACGGCAGCCTGTGGCCAGTGAGAGGGCCAGCACCTCCAGAGGGGAGTCTGGAATTATTCTGGTTATAAAATAATTCCGAAAAACACCCAGCGTAATGCAGCAGCCTGCTCAGGGGTGCAAGACACAAACCCGAGGGCAAACCTTAACCAGTCCTCAGGGTTGTTACCTCTTTTTCTAGGGCTTTAAAGCCAAAGGAAGGTGACACAGAGACCACTCACGAGGGCATTCCGGGGGCACTTTTTTCCCCCGCAGGAGATTCAGGAATCACAGGCTGCTCCTGCCCATGAAGACCTGGCCCCCGGCAGTGCCCCCAGGGCTCTCTCCTTGTGCTTGGGCACAGCAGGAACAAGGCCACCCTGTTTGGCAAGGCTGCAGGGAAGGGAGTTCAGCTGTGCAAGCAGAGGTCTCGCCCTCAGCACCGGAAAATGAGAACTGGTCCTTTTTTTTTTTTTTTTTTTTGCTGCTGCTGCTGCAGGTGGCACTTCCAGCACTGCTTAAATCTTGCTGTGGTCTGGTCTGTTCTGCCCATGCACCTCCTGGCACTACTCATTTGGGTACCATCTTCAGGCATCATTAGCGTTTCCTCTGTGCCAAAGCACCAGCACCCCCAGCAGCCGCAGGAGCAGGACACTTTGTGTTTGTGTTATTTTTTTGTCTCCTTTTATTTTCTAAAAGAGGCTGGGGAGCATTTTGGCATGCTTTAACATGAGAGCTACTGTAAATTCAGGGAACAAATAACACGTATTCATAAAGGTCCAATGACTGCAATGAGGACCTGAGACATCCATTCCTGCCCCTGCTCCCATGGCTATGGAGAGGACCTGCTGACTTTGCTGGGAGCCAATAATCCTCTGACCAAGGGGATTATGCAGCCAGTCAGTGGCCAAAAAATGTGTTTCAGCTCTGTGCTCACACAGGTTCAGGGGGAAAGGTGTTTTCCAGCGTGGGCATCAGCCTGCCTGTGGGTCCTGGTCCCAAGTCACTCCCCTTGTGTTCCATACCACGTTCCAGCCCAGCTCCAGGCGGGGAGGGAGCTGCAGGGTCCCAGCCTTTGCCTCCCTGTGTGGGTTTGCATTTTTAAGCTGGGGAATCAATATGCACGTTATCAATAGGTAACAGGAGAGGACCTCTTGTATCACACATCACAGAGGTAAAGCAGCGACATCGGCCCAGAGAATTCCCCCTCAAATCAGCCCAATTCCTGCCAGCAGGCCGTGGGGAGGTCCCCAGTCACCACCCATGGTGGGCCCTGGGAAGATGCAATAATTCCTCATGCCACCAGCAAGCTCATTGTCTGGGCAGCATTTAAAAGGCTGCAATGAATAATTGCTAAATTGTGGTGAGCAGAACAAGGAAAACACCCACAACGAGCGGCGAGAGAACCGCGCGTTCCAGCTCATGGTTCTGTGGGTGACCACAATTATTCTTCCATTTTTTCTGCAAACAAATTGTCCAGCAAAGCCACACAGCTACAGACCAGTGCGTTCCGAGGCCACCACCGAAATATCACAAAATAATTCACGGGGGATATTCCTTTCCTCTCTCCACAGCTCCGGGTTTCAGGGACGCTCTGGCACGCAAAACTCCAGCTGGCACGAGCTCCCTGGAGAAGGTCAGCACGCAGCTCTCCCTCGTGGTGGGTGGTGGGGCTCAGCGTGGCGGCTGACCTTTATCCACACCCCCACTCCCAAACTGGGGATATTTGGGAGCATCCTTCTGGTCACTGGCACCCGAAAATGCCGCGTCGCTGTGTCCCCGTGGCGCCCGTCCAACCACCCCATGTGGTTTTCCTGCACGCGGCTGTCAGGTCACAAACTGTGGAAATATTTTATCTGCAGTGGCAGGATTCTATCATTGTGAATAGAGTATTCTTCCCAATTAATAACTGTGATATTGCTGAGGAAGTTACGGAAACCCGGGTCCCTCTAATTGTCCGGTCAGCCTGACATTTTCCCAACTTTTCATAAAGTCATATTTTAGCAAATCGCAGGATTTGTGCTTCTCAACGCTTTCCAGAATAATTTAAAGTTCTGCAAATTATAATTCTAACTCCTTTATTCTATTTCCATTCTTGGTCTATCCCAAGATAATCTGGCAATAAATTGCAGAGGCATAATACTAAATTGCAGCGAAATATTGAAGAGGGAGGAGATAACAAGTTTGGTACAAAAACTAATAATTAATAGCTTAATGTAGCCCGAACCTATTTGAAAACAAGAGTTGCCAATTTGGAGAAGAAACGTGCGAGTTTAGTGTTGTAAAACAGAGGTTAGGATGAGCTTGTTTCATGTTTAATAAACTGAGCCTTTTTTCCTAATATCTAATCTAACTCTGCTCTGTGTCAGTTTGAAGCAACTATCGTTCCTCCCATCCCTTCATGCCCTTGTTAAAAGTCCCTCTCCAGCCCTCTTGGAGCCCCTTTATGTACTGGAAGGTGCTATAAGGTCTTTCCAGAGCCTTCTCCTCTCCAGGCTGCACAACCCCAACTCTCTCCCTAACCACACATACTCCATTTGGGATCAATAGGGGAAAGTGCCCAGTGATGGAACAGCCCTTTAAATCGCCCTGCTTGGTGCACAACGTCTGCAGCACTGTGGTGTTGCTGGCAAAGCTGGGCAGACCTATCCCTGGATGTGTTCAAAAGATGGGAAGGTGTGGTGCTTAGGCACGTGGTTTAGTGGTGGGTTAATGGTCAGAGTGGATGACCTTAAAGGCCTTCTCCCACCTCAAGCATCCCATGATCCCCAGCTCCTGTAAATCAGTGAATCTCTCCTGTTTCTCCATCAGAGCCACCCTGGTTTACACCAGCTGAGGGCCCAGATCAGGGCACATGAAATTGTTGCAAAGGAAAGCGCAGGGGCGTGGGTGGGCAGAAGCAGTTCACAAGTTAGGTTTTGTTTTTAAGGACTGATCGCGCTAAATTGTAGGCCAACTGCCTTCTCAAGCCCTGCCATCATCATCCCAGCCGTGGGAAAGGGCTACAGACAAATCCCAATAAATGACAAGGTAGGTGAGTGCGGGGGAGATGGAGGGAGGTGTTGTGGAAATAGCTCAGCTGTCTGTAGCTGCTCCTGTGGGAAGGCTGAACGAGCCTGCTGGCCCCAAAAGAGATCATCTGACCCCTCTGTTTTCTGAGCAGCGTCTCCATACTCAAAACCCAGGGAATGCTGTGGGATATCACACAGAATGTGCTGCCCATGGGCTTGGTACGAGGCGAATATCAGGACGGTTCCCTGCCTAATTGATGGGAGATGTGCTCTGAAAAGACAACGATGGTGCCCAAGCTCCTTCTGAACCCTCAGCCATTACCCACCTTCACAAATACGGATTTTTGAAGCCATCACCCACCTCCTGAACCCTCAGCCATTACCCACCCTCACAAATGTCACCCACTTCCTCCCTCGGCTAACACTGAGCCCCCCCAGTTAGCTGGAGGGGTCACGGAGAAGGTAATTCAAGAGAAAATGCTGTGACACAGAGTGAAACCAGAATTTCTCAACCGAGAAGCCACCATTTCTCCCAGGACAGGCTGTTGCTTCACCAGGGCCCGCTGTGTGAAAATGTGGCAGTTTCACCTTTCGGTTTCACCTTGTGTAAATCTCTATTTGTACCTTGTTGGCAGCAGAGCACCTCCTAAGGCTTGGCATATGGTATCATCTGGAGCACAAAATAAAAAATATTGCATCCATCTGTACTCCTACTTGTTTGTGAGAGCCAATTCCTACGCTCAGAAAAGCAGGCTCATTGAAGATTACATTTATAAGCATTAAAAAACTCAAAGCAATGTCAGAAAAATGTTTGCAGTTTCGTGTATCTGAAGTATTTGATCAGAAGAAACACTCCCAGAGAGAATCACATTTACTCTTGGGCTCTTATCCAATATGTGGGTAGGATGAATGGGCCCTAACATGGAATTAAATGCAATTAATGCCTATGGCAAGGTTCCTTTACATTCCTGAGACATAAAGGAGAATTCATTCCTCGTGTATTAAGTCTATTCAAGATCATTAAGTGCATTAGTTACTAATACTCTTACTCCTGCAGCATCTGTCAGCTCTTTTAATGGTCCAGAGTCCAGGCCAATTAGAAAATAAGACTGGAACAGCTAGAGAGAAACTGCCTTTGAAAGTCCCAGTTTCTCCCTGCTGTTGCCTTAATGTCAAAAAGTGCTTTACTGGGGCAGGCACGCAGCCAAATCCCATCTGGGGAGATTCCCTGCCTCCCAAGTTATCTGTTTCATTCCAGTGGCACTATCCTATAATGGCCCTTCCTGGTACTTTCTCTTTGCCTCTCAATTTAGCTGTGCTGCAAAAGGGCTGGTTTTTTTTATTTGGATTTCATGTCCTAGCGAACTTTTTTTTTTTTTTTAAAATCACTGCACAGCCCCCTCCCAGTTTTTGGAAACTCTGGGTTATTTCTGGCTAAGTCCACCCCAGTTTCTAGGGAAGGCTTATCTTGCCAGCTCTAAACCCTTTCCCTACCTGACCCTCTCGAGAACAAGACGTGTTGGCTGCTCATAACTCACGTCAATGTTCAATGTTTCGGGGCAAAGAGGAACAGGCTGAATTATTTTTATCTCCTCTCCCGGAATAAATCCCGCCACAGTTCATTTCCAGGCATCCATCACCTCACACCAGGGGCAGGGCTTTGGGAACGAGGGGAGATCTAAGCAGAGAGGCCTCTGGAGCATTAACCTGCTCCGAGTGGGATAGAGGCAAAGCAGGGCCACATTCCACCTCCACAAGCAAAACCTTGGTGCCTTTAAAGCAAAAATTTACCAACATGTGCTTGCACCACTCACTTAATTAAAAACCCACCATGTCCAACCTTGTTCTCTGCACTGGATCTGTCTGGAAGTGTCGGATACCAAGGACAGAAAGGAAACACAGCACACACCGAGGAGACCTCTGGGAATAATCTGAAAGCAAATATTTAAATTACAATAAATCCTGCCCTCCATCTGCCCCAGAATGGCCACAAACCCAACTGCAAATTTTGCTGCAGCTTATCTCGTTTCAATCATTTGTCACTGCATCAAATGATTCCTCGTCTGTGAATTATGTAAATTCATGTAAATAATGGAAACCCAGTCTGTGCTCACCAGCCCTTAGCAGGAAGGGATGTGTTACTGTTCCAACCCTCTGAAATGAAAGTGCAAACTCTTAAATGCTTTAAGAAAGTGCCCCTATAAATCCAAAGGTTTCTTTCATTGCTGCAGAACCAGTTTTCAACATCTGTCATCGTTGTAGGGGACATTTTTGTTTATCTGTCTCATCTTTGTGTGGGCCATTAGCATGAGTCAGGGACTAAAAAATTAGCAAATATTAGGCCTAAGAGACCAGAGAAAGGAGCAAGACTTGAAGCAGGCTGGTCTCATGGTTGCTAAAATTTGAACCATCAGAAAAGTGGAAAGAAATCAAAAAAATATACTGTTAAAAATACACCTTTTCATAGAAATAGGCTGTGTCAAGCATGTGCTTTTCGGTTATCAGCTTTCTTCCTGTCCAGAGAAGCTGTGGCTGCCCCATCCCTGGAAGTGTCCAAGGCCAGGTTGGATGGGGCCTGGAGCAACCTGGGATAGTGGAAGGTGTCCCTGCCCATGGCAGAGGGGGTGGAACTGGATGATCTTTAAGGTCCTTTTGAATTTAGTCCTACTCATAGAACAATTTAGGCTGGGAAAGGTCTCCAAATTGTCAAGTCCAACCCATTCCCGATGCCCACCTTGTCCCCAGCCCAGAGCACTGAGTGCCACATCCAGTCATTCCTTGGACACCTCCAGGGATGGGCACTCCAAACCTCCCTGGGCAGCCCCTTCCAAAGCCTGACCACCCCTTCCATGCAGAAATTCCTCCTGGTGTCCAACCTGACCCTCCCCTGGCACAGCTCGAGGCTGTCCCCCCTCATCCTGTCGCTGTTTTCCGGGAGAAGACCTTGACCCCCACCTGGCTACAACCTCCTTTTGTGTAGAAAGCTTCATTTTTTTTATTCCTACAGGGTATGGAAATGCTGATTTCAGGAGAATGCCACGGCACAAGGAGCTGCCAGGCTCCCTGTGCTTCATGCTGAGCTGGAGCCAGCATTTGCTCCGAGAACAGAGCTGGCAGCAGGTTTGCTCCGGAGCCGCAGCTCCCCATCCTCCTGACAGCCACTCACCAAACCATCCCTGGCCTCGGCCTCCCAGCTGCTATTATTTATTTCATTAGTAAACAACATGTTTCAGGGCTTTCAAAAAGTAAATTCCCGGTTTCTGGGAAATAGGAATGAAATGAAATTAAATCGAAACTTTCACAAGATTTCCCATGAAACAGAGGCCATGCTTGGTTGGCATTTTTCACCAGTAGTTCAGAAAAAAACCAGACAAAACAGGCCTTCTGTGTTGAGCTTCAGTGTGATTGCACTTGGAAGTTTAGATTTAGGTTTGAATTTCACTCTGAAGCGCTCCACCTTCTTAAACATCTTAGATAGATTTTATAAGAATGAAAAGTCAAGCTTCACAGACCGCTTAGATCTTTCAAAGAGATTATTTTTAAAGCAGCACATAAATATCTTGAACCTGTGTGAAGTCATCCTTCCATCTGTCCAAGTGTCTGCAAGGGACTTTGGAGTTCAGCGCAGAGAATTGTGGCATTTATTCCCTAAGAACATCCCCTGTTCCTCAAATACAGGATTTGCAAAACTCCGTGGAAATGTGAAAGAAAGGAAGAGGGGAAAATTATTAAATTAGCATAGAATTGGAGTTTAAAGACAAGCAGTTGTTGTTCAGGGTGCCTGCAGCATGAGGGAGGGTCAGCCTCTGTGCTCCCCATCCCTGCTCAGAGTGGGGTCAGGGTCCCCCAGCCAGCCTTGCAAGCAGGAAAATTGGTGAGACATCCCTTGCTAATTTTTCCCTCCATATTTATGTATTTAAACAGAATTTTATAGTCGTTGGACATTCAGAAGTGTCTACCCTGTTGTACGTGCAGCTGCATTCACACCAGACAACCCATCCAGAGAGGAAATGCAGCTCCCTAGCCCCAGCCCAACCTATTAACTTCTCCCATATCCCATTTTTTCCCCTTTTTAAAAATTATTTGAGTCAAAAAATCATGACCTCTGGCAGAATAGAGGTGTGTGAGAAAAATGGTAGCCTGGTGTATTGACTCTCTCTCTACTAATCAGGAATATCTCTTCAGAATCAGAAAAAGAAGGAAAATCAAATAAGAAATCAACCAAGCAAGTGCAGGAAGCAAGAGAGGAAGAGAACAGCAACATCAGTGAATGAGGGTGAGTGAAATCAAGGAAGCTTTATCCAAAGCCATGGAGGGGCAGTTCCACATCCAGCAGCAAACCTGGAAGGAAATATCCCAAGGAAAGGAGGGAAGAGAAAACATCCCCCAGCACAGGGGGTACCGTTGGGTGGGGAGTCAAGGAGAGATTTTAAAATGCTGATTGTATTTCATATCAAAGCATAAAAGAGCCCTGAGTTAATGAGCAGGGCTGGCTGAGATCTCTCCCATAAATCAATTTTCTTGGGGAGGTGAGGGGAAGAAAAAACTCCCCTCCACAAAGAAACGCAAAAACAACAAGAGATCAAGATTTTTCCCACACTTAATAATGTTTTACACAGTTACAACAAAGGATCTCCAGGGAGTGCAGCTGCTTTGTAGAGCCAAGACATGTACTTGGAAAAAAGCAGCTAAATTGTAATAGAGCTCTAGATGATGTACTCTGGGAAAAAAAAATCCCACAAATATATATATATAGGAGAAGCTTTTAAAGAAACAGGCCTTTAAAGAAAGAATGAGGAAAAACAAACAGAAAGGAAATGCATTTTCAAGCATCAATGCCAACCTGCTGAGAAGGCTGCTCCAGAATTAACTTACTTATTTAGATTATTATTATTTAGTTCAAACAGCTGTGCGATAATGCACGGTGAAATTTATTTGGTGATACACATCAAATTTTATTCAGGAAAAAAGGGGAAAAAAATAAATGACTGGACACACCCATTCAGCTCCTTATGTGGACACACGGGAACCAAATCCCTGCCTGCAGTGGATGGAGTTGAGAAGAAACTGTGACAATCAGAGGCAGCTCCAGACTTCAGAAACTTGCACTAGTCCAAGCAAAGACTTAAATTTAGGGCCCGAGTGTTCATCACAGCTCTGAGAAGCAAATGACTGACTTTTGAGTAAATCAGATTTCAGTGTTACAGGTGTTTAAGATATAATTATGATTAATATAATCCGAATTTCACTAAAATTTAAGATTTTTTTTTTTTCTTTCAGTTCCTGGCCCCGACACAGGCTTTTTGAGTAACCACTGCCTCAGAGGCTTGCTTCACTCTGCTAAAAGGGTGATCATAATGTTTCTTTTGTCTCTTTAGCTCTTAACCTTTTCTTGCAAGTGCTTTCTCCGTGTGACACCCTCGTGACACCCGGCTCTGTAAATACACAGATTTACCAACCGTGTGGAATCCTTATGACTAATGCCAACTCATTAAACGCTCTCCATGCACATCCTGCATTGTTATTTCGACATTAAACAAAAATATAAACCATTAAGAGGCAACGTGGAAGTGTTCAAGGCCAGGCTGGATGGGGCTCTGAGCAACCTGGTCCAGTGGGAGAAGCTGAAGCTCAGGAGAGTTGTCCCACCACCCCTCCACGCCCAGAGGAAAGGCATGGGGAGGAACCAGGTGATATCCCATGAAATATTCGGAGATAGAACTCAACCCTCCTTACATTTCAGCTGAAGAGCAAACAGATGCCTGGGGCTCATCTTTGAGCGGCCCTGTCCTGGTTTCCCAAGCCGGGAGTGGAAGCTGAGTTTGAGCTCCACTCTGTAATTGTGTTTAATGGCACAGCACCTTGCAGACACTGCAGAAGAGGGGAATTGCATCTTATTTGCATCTGTTTCTCTCCTGTAAAAGGGATTAAGGGCGACTAGTTCAGAGGAATCCTGCCTGATAACTCTCCTGGTGCTGCTCCCTGGAAACACGGAGCGCTCTCGTTCCACATTCGAATTAGCAGGTTGAGAGAATACAATTTAAATTAAAAACAAGCCCAAAACACAACACCCTGACTTACGCAGTGCTAGGATGTCATGCTTTGCCCTCTTATTTCCATTTCTGAGACACCAGGACCACACTGAGTCACAGCACGCATGGGAAACTTCGCTCTGGGTTGCGCAACCTCGCCGCTCTCCTGCATCGTGATCTGACGAAACTCACAAGTGTCATTAAACTGAACCGACATTGTATGTCTGAAAGGCCATCTTATGGCATGTAAACAAACAGCTTTCAGTCCCAGAACAAGAGGTCGTTGTGGAAGATTGTGCATCATCACTGCGTGCCTCGGACATCACTGACCTGATGCGACTGAATTCCTGGGAAAGAAGCAGAGTTCTAACAGCACTGTTTCATTTTAAAAAACCATAATAAATCAACCTGATTTTTACGAAGGTCTCCACTGCTGGTGAAGTCTGAGATCCCATAGTCCTTCAGTGGGCCATGAGAAAGGGATTCACTTTGAAGTTTGAATCACTCCCCATTCTTTCAAATGCATCTGTGCTGTGGCAATATCTGCTGGATACGAATCCCCTGACCCTTGCTCACACCTTGGTGCTCTCACGTGCTGTGAGCTTCAGCCAAGTTCAACCCACTTTTCAGAGGGCTGCTTTGATTCATCCCTCAGACAGGGCACTTTTTGCTGGAGTGAGCAGCTACTCCTTAGAACAACCTGGGGGAAAGGAGAGAGGCACCGATGCTCGCCCTGGAGCAGCTTTCCCGGAGGCAGGACCGTGCTGCAGCCGGAGGGGGAAGAGCTGCAGCTTCCTCAGGCTTTCCACAGACCCGCTGGCACAGGCTGAGCACAAAGACCTGCCAAGGAAGTGTCACCCTCCGGGCATCCCAGCCAGCTCTCTGCACCTCGGGGCTGGAGCTCAGCTCCTGGGCACAGCCAAGTAAAGGTCGCTCCAGGTGCCAGCAGATTCCAGGCAGTGCACACAGGGCTGCCTTCACCCACCAGCTGGAGGGGAACACAGCAGCCATTGACACTTATTCTAAAGTCTGGAGTATTTACCCAGAAAGCCTCCACAGCCTTTTGCTCAAACACTTGTGCCGTTTGGGCTCAGGATAATGCACAGAGAGTCGCAGGTCTCTCGAGGCTTGTGCATGATTTAAAAGTTGCTGGCTTGAATTTTTCTTTCTAGAACACAGAAGTCCTCTGATTCAGCTTGGGGACAAATATCTGGACTTTCAACACAAAAGGCAAAGACACTGGTCCTTCCTTTCTTACTACTTTTCACCTTCATTCCAGAGGTTACATCCCCACTCCTTCATCCCTCATTCTTGTTCTATTCCTGGCCCCCCATCTCCATCCCACCCTCCATCTCCTTCATCCCTCATTACCATCACCCTGCTCCTGGTTTTACTCTCCCCTTTGCCAAAGGCTGGTCACTTCACTTTGCCCTTTCCCACCTCTCTCCCCAGATCAGAACTTTCCATCTGCTCCCCCCTTTCTTTGTGCATCATCTCCCCATCCTTCTCTTCACACCCACTCTCTGTACATCTGTGTTTTTACAGTTTCCAACCTGTCGCCACTGACTGCTTTTATTTTGCTGGGATCCGCTCCGAGCTCCTTCCTGCCTGTAAGCCAATGGCATGGATTCCTTCTCACATTCCTCCAAATCACTCCTGCTGGCTCCTGCTTCCCAACACAAGGCCTGCCCTGGCCACCACCAGCCCTTGCTCACATCTGACACCTCTTTTCTCTGTCCCTTCCTTACACTGCTGATGCCTTTGCTCCCGTGACTCCACTGGTTTTCCTCCATCATTCCCTGTCACACCTTCCAGCTGTCCTGAGAGATTCCTACCCAGGAGGACACAGCGCCCATCACTCTGGATCCCATACCAGAAAGCCCAGCTTTCTTCCCATCACCTCTGACTCATCCCTACACTCTTCCATCTGTCTCCACTTCTGCAGAGGGAAGTTTCCCAGTTTCCCATGACAGAAGACGAACAAGAAGCCCACAGACCCTTCTGTCACTTTTGGTTCCACTCCTTCTGTGACTGCACCGTGGGACTGAGCACAAAGGAGATGGGATTTGTTGGTGGCTTTCTGCATGTGATCCCTCTCTTAAATTTTCTGCTGATTCCCTTTGAAAGGAAGAGCCATGCCTCTTTCAATATTTTTATTTTCATGTTATAAGTGCACTTTATTCTTTCCACTACTAATATTTTTTTTTTAGATCTATCTTCCTCTCCAGCTGTTGAGTGGTCTCTTATTTCCTTCCATCTCCAAGTCCATTCAATTCACCTTTTTGAGTGGTTCCTTTCTTCCATTCTCATTCTAGACCCTCTTCTAACAATTTCCCACCACGGAAACTCCCTGGATATATTTCTCAGTCTCATTAAATCAGTTTTTCCAAGTCTCCACGCAGCCAAGGTTTTTTCCTGTACCAGTCTTGACCTTGAGCTGCAGTTCCCTGTTGATTCTGTCCCTAGAACTTAAACTTCTTTTAGCACATGAAAGGAGGACCCATCCCATACGTAGCCTTGCCTTTAATCCTTCATGCTAATTCTTGTGGGCAACCTCATCTTCAGGAAGAATCTTAAGGGCTGGGAGAGACCTCAGGGGGTTGTCAGGCCCATCCCTGGGAACAGGGCAGGCCCAGCCATCATTTATGAAAGGTTTTTGACTTCCTAGGTCGAAACAACCTCCAATAACAGAGACTGCACAGGTTCTCCAGCCACTCGAAGCCTCATTTTGCTATTCAGACTGGTAGAAAGGTTTTTTTCCTGATGTCTGACTTATTCCTGCCACAATTTAAGCCTGGGACTTCTTGCCCTAATGACCACAGAGAAGGAGAATGGATTCTTTTTCCATCTTTGCAGCACCCTTTTGTATTATGATTTTCTCTCCCACCCCTCACTTTTCTAGACTAAACAACCCCAGTTCTTACACAACCATGTTCATCCAAACCCTGTTCTCCTTGGTCTCCATTCCAGCAGTGGATCTTTCCTGGAGCACAGTTCATTCACATCTTTATTGGTGCTCACTACAGCAAACAGATGAGTTCAAATGTCCTGCAGACTCTCTTTTGCTCCACACAGCCCAGAGTTGAAGAATTTTTCTTTTTTCCTGAAGAAATTCCAGAGAGCAGGGAGAGCGACATGGATGTTGAACTTCATTACCCGCTTCGAACTCTTCTTAAAAACTTTGTCTTTGCCAGGAAAATGACAATAAATAAATGCAGAAATGAATACAACAACGATATACAACCTGCCAGCTGCTGCCCTGCTCTTCTAACCATAAATTTTTTGGGAAGCAGCCTCTCTCTCCAAAATCTGGTTGTACAAGACCTAGTCCAGTGGTGTCCCAGTTTCTGACTGGTGTCCTAGACACGATCTAACAACAAATCCCCCAGAGTCGTGGCAGACCATACTGGAAAGTTGACTTTGATAGCGAGTGGCTGCAAGTGGTTTGCATTTGACCACAACCTGGCCCTCCCTGGGTTGTCAGGGTGATGATATCAGCTCATTTTCCAGTGAGCAAAGCTGTTAAAAAAAAAAAGACACCCAAATCAGCTCTCAAAGGGAGTTTGATGGCATTTGCTGCATGACCCTTATGTGAGAGGAAAACTCATCTCCTAAGGTGGCCCCTTTGGTTTAGAAGTAAAACATCCACGGAGGGACCGGAGCACTCTCGGGATAAAGAGTTCAAGGAATAAAGAGAAAACTCCGGTTTTCCAAGCCCTTGGACACGGTGCTGTTAAGCAGAAAGCACATGAGGAAATCCAGCATTAAATCACACACAACCCTCCCCTGGCTTCAGCTTGAAACAGCCTACACCGGTTAGCAACTTAAAGATGTCAGAAAGTGTGAACGCCTCCCCTCTTCTTGCAGGAGCTGCACCGGCCCTGCAGACCTGGACCTCTACATAAAGGACAAAAAGCAGCTCTGAAGAGGGACACAGTCCCCAAGAAAAAGCCCTCTGTGTGGAGCAGACAGCTCGCAGCAGTAGCAGCACCGGGGATGCTCGGAAGGCAGGGCCCTGTATTTGTGTTTACACATTGATTGTTTTGAAGCCTCTTTCAGTTCCAGGAACGGCAGACTATAAAAAAAAATGATATATATATTTGTGGTTTGGCACCCAAAGAGAGCTTCGACTCATGCATCATCGCCGGCTGCCAACATCTGCAAATTATTACATGTTTGGTTTGGTTTGGGGGGGTTTTTTTTTAAGCCTCAAACTCCAAAACTGACGTCACTCGGTGGTTGCACCTACTGCCGAGGAACAGGGTGGGACTTTGGGGTGGGATTTTCGCCAGTGCAGGTCACTGAGTTTACTAATAAACACCATTTTATGGTAATGCCTGTCCTCGCTGCTGCCGGGGCTGCGGAGTAAATTCTAGCAAAAAAATCAACTCAGAAAGAAACTTCAGTTTGTTTTCAAAAAATGACTGGTGAAGAAGAAGGTGGAGGTTTATTTTTAAAGCAATCTTCCACTGAAAACATAACTGCACCATGGCACAAAGGCACCTCACTCTGTCACACTGGGGGAGAAAGAACCACCCTGAATATTTCAGCTTCAGCTGCCAGGCAGCAGCAAACTCTTGCTCAAAATGCCTCATGTGGCACCAGGTCACTGGGGCCAAATATCAACCTCAGCAATTGTAACACAATTTTTTTGTTTTGCTTATAAGGAGCAAAGAGATAGGCAAACAGCCTTGGCATTAACTTTGTCCCCGTTCTTGCCAGTCCAATTTCAAGACCACAACAGCAAACCCCACCCCTGCGTGGAAAAGTGGTGCTTCATGAGGCTGCAAAGAGAATAGGCATGGTCATCATGTAGATGGGTTTAGCCAGAGTTTATTTGGACTGGAGCAGAAAGAAAGATATAAAAACCACTGCTTAATAAACTCAAGTTCAGTCTCTTTATCTTAAGCTGTTCCATTTTGGGCTCCTTCCGTGGCAAACCAAGCTACTTTCCCCAGCTCCTGCCGAAGGTGAGGAGGTTTTTCTTAGCCCACAAGCCACCCTGCAAATAGCCAGGTTTCCAGTTGTCACCCCTGTAGCAGAGCTGGCAAACGTGTGCTGCCTCTCAGCTGCCACGGCTCAAAGTCCAGCTTATTATTTAATGCATAATCTTGAATGGATGAGTCATAAACCTTCCTGCTTCTCTGCCACGGCAATAGTAACCTTTGCTGAAGGAGCAAACAACTTCCCAGCCTCCTGCAGCAGGGCTGGAATGGAGCCCTTCACATTTTAAACACTGAAATCCCACGTGAGGTGGGCTGAGGGCGCAGTGTAACTCAAATCAGCTCATTCCCTTCAAAGAGAAGGGAGAAGAACATAAAGAATCTCAGACCTGCTCTCACACTCGTGTTTCTCAATGCACTTGCTCATCCTCTGCAGCCTTGGGGTTCCTCTCCCTTCTTTATCTGCAATCTCAGCTTTAAAAGTCACAGAAAGTTTTCTGTGACTCCCACACGAGGTGACTGCAAACAGAGGGTAAAATTTTGGGTGCTGCCGTGTACAGTAAAATTACCTGTCTGCTGCACAGCCATCATGAGTGATTTTCCACAGGATCCCCGTGGAATCCAGCCTGTGTTCGCTGAGTGGCAGGAGGGACAGACCCTGTCTCAGCAGGGCAGTGGGACACAGCGTGAGCAGTGATGGGTGACAACCTGGGCCAGAGGAGAATGGGGAGGGAAATGGGAGGATTCCTGCATGGCCATGGGGTGGGAAGAGGGTGTTGTGGCTGCCCTGTGCATGGCACTGCTCCCCACCATGCTGAGAGGGGGCCTGGGCAAAGCCTGGCTCTGCCCACTGGCCTTCCTGCCCTGCTCAGGGGCTGCTGCCTCTGTCTTTCAAACAGGGATAAGGAGAAAAGTATCTGGAAAGCCCAGCTGGGACAGTCAAGGAGATCTGGGATAATCCTGATTCCCCTGCTGAGACAACTTGGAGCTGGATCAGGATGCCCCCAAAGACAGAGAAACCAAAAAGAAGCAAATGAAGAGTTAAGCTAAACTAAACCAAAGATGAACAAAAGTAGTCCTACACACGCCTGATACGCCATAAATCCTGTTCTTCAGTGAAGTGTGAGTTGGACCACCTGCTAAGACCTTTCCCCAGTCAGATCTGGAGGCCAGGCTTGCTCACACAGCGCCCATCAAGAGGAAACCCCTGGAAATGTGGGTCACTGGGGCTCCATCCTGGAGCCTGGCCACAGGGAAGGAGCCCTAAAGCACATCCCCAAGCCCTGCAGTGTGCAGGGAGCCACTGACCTGGGTCACAGCGGCACCCACACACTGACCTGGCTCCCTGACACCCAATCAAGGGCCAAGCTGTAATTTAGACAAAGCTGGTGATTTTCTATCAGCTCCAGCAAGCTGGAGGGGTTGAACCCATGAGCTCACACGGCTTGGTGTCATCTAACTAAGCTGACAGCACCAAAGGGATGAAATCCTGCTGCCCTGTGCTTCAGCCGTGCCAAATAAATCTGGAGAAATAGCACAGCAGTGGGAAGGGTGGGGGTCAGCCTCTTATCCCAGGAAACCAGCAGCAGGACAAGAGGAAATGGCCTCAAGCTGCACCAGGGGAGGGTCAAGTTGGACATCAGGAGGAATTCCTTCTTGGAAAGGGTGGAAGGCATTGGAAGAGGATCCCCAGGGAGGTTTGGAGTGCCCATCCCTGGAGGTGTCCAAGGAAGGCCTGGCCGTGGCACTCAGTGCTCTGGGCTGGGTGACAAGGTAGGCATCAGGCACAGCTTGGACTCCACGGGCTGGGAGGGCTTTTCCAAGCTCAATCATCCTATGATTCCGTGTTTCCTGGTCAACAAAGGTGCTGTTGGGATCAGGTGGGATAACCCTGTGCCTGGGTCCTTTCTCCACTTCAGTGCATCTCCTCCAGGCCAGCACGAAATAAATCCTCCCTTTTCTCCCACGTCGCTGTCAAACACACACACTCCATTCCATGATTCCCCGGGGGTGTTCCCCACTGGATCTGCTCTGCTCTAAAGGCAACAGATGGTTGCCAAAAAAATTATATCCAAGACAAACAAACAAAATATCCCCAGCAGCGTGGCTGCACTTGGTGTGGTGCAATTGCAGTGCAACATTGTTCCCTGACCGCTCCATGGCTCCCTGTCATTACTGCTAAATTATCCAATCTGTTATCAAGGAAAATGCTTTAAACATGCAATCATCTATTGTTTATCTCGTGTTCTAAAACTGTGTGTKGTTGTGCCAGATATGTCCTGAATTCCTTCATTTTATCTGCCCAGTTGTACACAGACGCCAACGTAGATAAGTACCAGGTACACACACACACACCCCTACAATGGATTCAATCCTCTGCTGGTGTTTCTCCTTCATCTCCAAGGAAAGAGAAGGGGAAAAAAACACTGTTCCACCTCCACTGTGCTCACACAATCCCATCACCACCAGCTTGCCCTGCTCCCATTCCAGTGGGGATTTTCCTGAGCGGTGTGGGACTGGGATGCTTTTTGACACAGACGTACTGAGCTTGAAGAGCCATCTTAGTGGCAATTACAGACTCAAGGGGTGAGTTCCCAGCTGGGAAGGTGTGCAAGGGAATTATTTGCATAACTGCATCACTAAACTGGAAGGTAAGAGGTGTGAATGTCCTGAACGTGTGTGACAATACTGCTGGAGATCAGGATGCCTGGCTGGGAGTAAAACCAGTTTCCTGCTGCTGCAGGAAGCCAGAGCAGGTGGCATTAGACCCTCTGTGTCCTCCCCTCCCTGCCTGCTTTGAGCTGTCAAGTGCCCAAGAGTGATGTCTTCTTCAGCAGCAGGCACTGCTTTCCCCTGGGAGCGGCTCCCAAACACTCCACCACCTGGAAGCAGCACCCTGCTTGGGAAGGTTAATGGGACAGGCTGGTTTCCAAGTGGGAAGCTTGGCCCAAAAGTGGGTTAGCGAGAGGGCGGGGAGGAGACAGGCCCTTGCAAAACCAAAAATTCACTTACCCAGCAGCTGTAACTGGGCAAGGCCACTCGCAGGGTGCCAGAGGGAGAGCCCAGAGTGGCAGATGTTTATTTAACAGGGGGGAGTGGATTAGGTCTCCCATCTCCAGTGGGGATCTGCTGCCCCGGCACGGTGCCGGTGGGAATCCTGCAGCAAGGGGTGTTCAGTGCAGGACAGGGCTTTATACTAAAGGAGCAGGAGTGTCCCCCAAACAGGAACAGGAAATCATAGAATGGGTCGGGTTGGAAGGGATCTTAAAGGTCATCCAGTTCCAAGCTGTGGGCAGGGACCCCTTCCACTATCCCAGGGTGCTCCAAGCCCCGTCCAACCTGGCCTTGGACACTTCCAGGGATGGGGCAGCCACAGCTTCTCTGGGCAACCTGTGCCAGGGCCTCACCACCCTCACAGGGAGCAATTCCTTCCCAGTATCCCATCTAACCCTACTCTCTGTCAGTTTGAAGCCATTCTGCGTTGTCCTGTCACTCCAGCCCTTGGAAATTGTCTCTCTCCATGTTTCCTGTTGGCTCCTTCAGGCACTGCAAGGCCACAGTGGGGTCACCCCAAAGCTTCTCTTCTCCAGGCTGAACAATCCCAACTCTCCCAGCCTTTTTTCCCAGCAGAGCTGCTCCATCCCTCTGCTCATCCTGGTGCCTGCTCTGGACTCTCTCCAGCAGCTCCACGTCCTTCCTGTGCTGGGCCCCAGGGCTGGGGCAGCTCTGCAGGTGGGGTCTCACCTGGGCAGGGCAGAGGGGCAGAATTCCCCCCTCAGCTGCTGCCCACAGTGCTTTGGATCCAGTTCAGGACATGGAGAGTTTCCAGCTCTCACTCACCAGCACCCCCAACTCCCTCTTTTTTTGCAGTGGCAAATGCCAGGGCACAACTTTGATTTACCCTGGTGTGAGCAAATTCACCTCATCCACCTCCATCCCGTACCTTAATGTGCTTCCCCACCCCAAGACACCTTCCCACCACCCCCTTTTATTCCTTATTCAAGTGCATCAAGTCACGTTCATCAGAACATAGAGGATGGGGAAGCACTGCCACAACATCTCTGCAGGTCACTCACACAAACAAAAGGAAAAAAAACCCTCATCAGTTCTTGGAAAACAAGGCCTGAAACTTCTCTTCCAACATGGGCTGGCTGCAGCTCACACTCTGTATAAAATGGAACACCGAATGCCTTTCTCTCCCTTGACAAACACTGCTGCACATGTCTGCTCAGATCTATTTCAGGCATCGCTGCTTATTCGAGGCAAATCACAGCTCTGTGTAGGTGTGTCAGGGATGATTCAGCACGGGAACATGCATGGCTGAAAACGCTCCATGCCCATGGAAAACAGGAATGTTGTGGACCCCTTGATAGCCAGATTGCAGAAATCTCCCCTTTTGTCCTCACAGGGTGGTTCTGCTGCTCCTTCCAGCAGTGCAGAGGGTCAGTCCTGAAGTCTGTGTTAAATAGAATCAAAAAAACAGCATGAAAATAGTTATGTCTCAGTGGTGTTTCACTTTCCTGGGACAGCACTGAATTTTTCCACAGCTAAGGACAGGCATTACAGCACTTTGGTGACAGATACAGGACAGATAATGTTTCCTTAGGTTATACATATATTTACAAAAAGAATATTGAATAGAAGTAGGGAAACATGCTTATGCAATGCCTTTTGCACCAAGAAACCAATCTATGAGTTTGATCAATCTGCTAGATTTTTACAGCTTGATTATTAAACCAAATTAACTCCCACTGTTACACACAGTTCTTTCATGAGATGTATCACACACACCCACATAAATACAAATATTTACTGTTGAGAAGGGCTGACCTCTATCAGTGCACAAAGATTCTGTACTAGTCTGATTTAAATGTCATATTGTAAAAGAAAAGCCTTGGGAAAACACACTGAAAATAGCCATTATGTCCACGAAAACATCTCATTATCCAAAATGGAGTTATGTTTAAAAGTGCCTTGTTTATTTAAAGCTCAAGTCCTAGAAATAAATTCCACATTTCTCACTCTGTTCAGATAAATACTCAGTTGCTTAACATGTTCATGGCACTAGAACAAATACTGGAGTGTTCTGCTGTTTCTAAAAAATAAAAATAATAAAAAAAAAGTGTTGCAATGACAGCCAAAGATTTAGTAGCCATTTTATTTGCTCGAGTTGACCTCATAGGAGGTGATCCTGGAGAAAGGCAGGCTTTTAGCAAGGCAGTGATTTAATACATTGAATTCGCTGCAAGATAAATAAGCAAGAGTAGCACTATTTTCCAATCCCTCTGTTTGTGCCTATGTGAGGTCTCCACAAGGAACATCATCCCATGGATCAAGAGGCACGCAGCTGACTTGTCACGAGGCACTGCGGGAGGAACTCTCTCCCCAGCCCAGCCCTCATTAGCTGCGAAGGGCTGATGCTCGCAGTTTCTGGATGGGGCTGCAAAGGAAAGCTGCTTTTGCCATCAAAGTCACGGGGCGCGGATGTGAGGAGATGAGGAGCAGACTCCTGGCCACTCTGCGGCTCTGGCAGAGGCTCCCAGCTGACAAAAAGCCTAAAAGGACATGGGGATGCTCCCAGCGTTTCAGGGCTTGCACATCAGGAGCGACACCAAATTGCCCCTCGGGTCTTCTGGCTGGACTGGCAGGGAAGGCCTTGCTGTGTTCTCCACCAGATCCTTTTCCAGGACTTTGTCAGGGTCACAAAAGCAATTCTCCTCTGGCTTGGATACTGCCAGGCTGTAGCTGTTTCCCTGTCCATAATGAAGATCACAGGATCACTGAGGTTGGAAAAGCCCTCCCAGCCCATGGAGCCCAAGCTCTGCCCGGTGCCCACCTTGTCCCCAGCCCAGAGCCACATCCAGGCCTTCCTTGGACACCTCCAGGGATGGGGACTGCACCACTTCCCCAGGCAGTCCCTTCCAAGGCCTGACCACCCTTTCCATGGAGAAATTCCTCCTGATGTCCACCCTGACCCTCCCCTGGCACAGCTTGAGGCCATTTCCTCTCATCCCATCACTTGTTCCTGGGAGCAGGGCCCGACCCCCACCTGCTACAACCTCCTTTCAAGCAGTTTTAGAAAGTGAGAAGGGCCCTCCTGAGCCTCCTTTTCTCCAGGCTGAGCCCCCCAACTCCCTCAGCTGCTCGTGGCATGAACTTCCCTCTAAATATCTGAGAAGTTCCAGCACCTTCCCTCAGGGAATCAGAGAACTGAGGATCAAATACACCTGTGCCAATCTGGGCTCCGGAGCAGAGCATTCCCAAAAGCACAGAGGTATCTGAAGCCTCTCCTGTGGCTTATGCCCAAATGTGATGCCAACATCTCTGGGAAAATATGTCTGCTGTGAAATTGTGGTGTTTTTTCACATCCGCTTAAAAAAACCAAGATGGGCAAAATCAAATTTTAAAAAAAAACCAGACAATAAAACAATTTCTCCTCAGCCTTGCATTCAGGGAGGGAAACTGCCACTTTAAGACATCAGCAGCAGCCCTAAAAGTGTGTGCAGAAGGTGGGACATCAGGAGAGCCATGGCTGGCCATGTCCCCAGCTCCTGGAGGAAGCAGCCACTGGGCACAAACCCTCTCCAGTCTGCCCTTCCCCTCACTTAAAATTCCAGAATAATGAACGCTTCGCACAGAAGGGAAAATTTTTAACTCTGACTCACAGGATTATTACTTTTTTGTTTATAAGACACACCCACTAATTTTACGTTGGATGCACGACGGATCCATGGTGAGCCACGGGCACATGACTAGCACCGGGAGCGCTGGTGTTGCACAGAGAACAACTGGATTGACCAACCCTAGGTTTCCTTGGAGTCTCCTTGGAGGTCAGGGACAGACCCTCAGCATGCCACTAGGCTGTTTCTCACAGCTGGAGAGGGAACATGAAACACGGGGAAGTTTTCCAGCAGCTCCAATGCAGAACCTGCGAGCACTGCTTCCCTCATCCTGAGCTCCTCTTGGATCAGCAGGAATCCCACGGCAGATAGGAGCAGTCAGCAGGCCCAAGGCTCCACCAAGGGCAGGAATCAATCCCAGCTGACGTTTTGCACCTGGTTTTCCGTCCTGCAGGATCACAGAGGATGCTGCAAGCTGGCTCAAGACCAGAGGAATTGCATAACAAGCAGCCATGGAGATGGCTGCCTCCCGGATCCACGCTGGATCCAAAGCCTCCTTCCAGCACTCCGGAAGAAGAAAAGGACCCTCAAGTGGGTGTGAAGGTTTGTGCTGCCAGAGTGTAAATGAGAATCAGGCCTGACAGCCTTTAAACAGCACACAGCAGTGCAGGAGCAGAGGGGAAGGCTGTCCAACTGAAATACCAGGGATTTAGGCGACCAGAAATGTGGAATCGACAGAATGACTGGTTGGACTGAGGGGAGGCCTGATGCTAGCAGATCTGCCAGCTCCAAAAATAAACAGTCATAATGAAAAAACCATGAGCCCCAGCTCGAATATTGAGTTTTCTGAACCTTAATGCTGATCGGTTAATTTGGTTTATTGACTCTGCAGGCATATTCCGGTCATCAATTTGAGCTTTCTCCCAAGTATAGGAGATCTAGAAACAGGATTTGTTGAAGGAAGCAGAGGTTCCTGGGCAATCAATCACCTGCCTGAGATCCCAACAAACAAGCTGTGGCTCCCAGGAGGGCCATGAGTCCCCTGGCCATAGGACCCTAGTGGGAAGCCACTCCCGGGCCCCTTTCCAACCCTGCTTCCCATGTTCCCACCTGCAATCAGAGGGCAGACTGACACCCAGTGAACTACTCTTCCTCATCCTTTTCCTCCTCCTTCTCCTCTTCCTCCCCACAGCACCCCAATCCTCCTGACCCTGCCCCACAAAAACCAGACTGTCTCCCCACGACTGTTACTTCTCCGGCAGCAGCTCCCAAATTTTCCTGCTCACAAGCCAAATTCCAGCTTTCCATCACTGCACGAGCCACTGCTGCTTGCCTGGGAGCTGCTCCCTGCTCCACAAGGTCCATTTTGGATCAGCTTGCCCAGTGTCCGTGTCACGGAGCAGGGAACCTCCCACATCCAGGACACAGGCCGAGGAAGCAGGCACAGCAGAGCAATGGAAGCCCTTTAAAGTGGCATCCCTGTCGATCCCATTTCCACTGGAGGGTTTTGGCAGGCAGAAACAAGATTATGGAATGGACACAAGCTGCTTTGTGAGGCCCCATCTAATGTAACCACGGCATTTTTGATACGGATTCTTGATACTAATCACAGGCTGGCTCTAATTGGAATAGAGGTTTGCCCACACTCCCAAAACCCAAATTCCTGCTGGCATTTCAAGAATCTCCCTATTTTTCTTTTTTCCTCTCCCCCGCCCCCCAAAACCCAACCTAAAGAGAACAGGTCTCACTGTATTTTATTTCTGGAAGTTGGCGAGGTTATTGAAGCCATCATTCACAAGGAAGAAGCAAGTTCAGCCAAATTATAGGGATCCCTCCTCTCCTGGGAGAGGCCTAAGTATAACAGAAGCGCAAAAAACGCCTCACTGAACAGGTCTGAAAATAACAAACATTTCTAACCTGTCATTCACCCTTGTCCGTGATGTGGCATCGTAACGGAGCAAATCACGGAGCACCAGGGGAAGTAAAAACACCTCAGAAAAGCTTTTAAGAAGCAGGGTAGGAGATGCTTGGAAACCCAAGGACAGCCAAGGCAACCCAGGCCGGGCTGACCTTGCTCCTGTTGTTGTAAAATAGGAATGACACCTCGCACAGGTAATTGCAGCCATTTAACCCTCATCTGCATTCCACACAATGCAGCCAAGGAATAAACATAATTACCTCCTCGTCTGGAGCTGCTGCTCGGGCAAAGCTCCAACCAGCCCAGCAGACACCTCCCTAGTTAAAATGATTAATATTTAAAAGCCTTAAATCCACTGCTAAATCCAGGGTTTAGCAGCTCCCCAGTGGATCCCCCTGCATGCCCAGGTTTGTTGTAGAGGACCAGCAAAACATCCCACAGCCCAAACATCCAAATAATCAAATTTACAAGAGTACATAAGGCACAGGACAAGGGGAATGGCTTCAAACTGACAGAGAGCAGGGTTAGATTGGATGTTAGGAAGGAATTTTTTACTTTGAGGGTGGTGAGCCCTTGGCACAGAGTGCCCAGCAAAGTTGTGTATTCCATCCTTGGAAGTGTCCAAGACCAGGCTGGACAGGGCTTGGAGCAGCCTGGGATAGGGGAAGGTGTCCCTGCCCGTGGCAGGGGGTGGGACTGGATGATCTTTAAGGTCCTTTTCAACCCAAACTGTTCTGTGATTCTATGAAAAACGGGGTCAAACCAAGAGCAAAGCAAGGTAAAAAAAAAATATATGGATATAAGAGAAAGCTTCCTGGGAGGAAACCAACCTACACCTTCTGTTGGCTAAGAAAAAGTGAGTTTTCCAATTTGCTTGGGATAATTAACTGTTCCTAGCTCCAGCCAGCACTGATGCACAGCGAGAGCCCAGCTGGCAGCGGCTGGGATAGGGCAAAGTGACGGGAACTTTCCATCCCGGCTTTCTTGTGCTGATGCAAGTCCGTGCAAGACCACTGGAGCTGCTGGAGGTTGTGTCTATTTATACCCCTGGAGGATCTGGCTGGTGAATCACCCTCCTGCTGCGGCTGGAAAATACTGCCTCACCGGGAAAATCCCGCTCTCAGCGACACGAAAGTCTCAATGGCAAGGGAGAGAGCTCCCTTCCAGCTCCGAAGAAAATCTGCTCACATTCAGGCGGGGCCCCGTTCCCGCAACAATCGGAACTCACCAGCCCCCTCCATGGATGTTCAGCTCAATTGAGGCTGAATTATGGGGTCTTTCCTACCGGTGCTCCTTTTCTCCTGAGCTGCCCTCTGCCTCTGCTTCCTCCAGGCTCTTATCTCCTCGCGCACGTTCTGCCTCGCGAGAGAACGACCACAACAAGCCCTGGTTTATGGCCCGCTTGGAAAGCGCGACGACGTCCAGGGGTTCCGTCTGAATTCCTTCACGTTTGCAGGGCTTAGACGCTGTCCCGTGAGCTGCCAAGGAGTCCAGAGCAGGAAGCCAGCGGAAAAAAAGGAAGATAAGGGGGCTGCTGGGGCTGGGACAAACCCCCTGCCGTGTGTTTTGTTTTCTTGCCTCAAAACTGAAGTAGACTCTTCTTCAGCTTCATCTTCCCTTTTTCCTTTACCCCAAAAAAGACACCCTCAAGCTGAATTGTTTTCTTAATGAAAATTAGGCTAATGGAAGGAAGGTACCTGAAGCACAGGCAGTTTGCATGTGATATAAAATTTTCTTTTTTTAAGCGATCATTAAACTTATAAATGATCTGGGAGTCCTGCTTACATCACATCCCCATCCAGGCTGAAAAACGCCACGAGGCTGGGAACTGCAGCTGCCTTTGCACTTCTGAGGTGCAGTGGGGACCTGGGAGCTGGCCCCACGCTGGGGAAATCAGCCCTGCACACAATTCCCACCTCTGGACATGGAGAGAGCTGACACATGGGGTACCTGCATCCCACAGGTTCCCCAAGCCCTGCCTCGCCAGGCCAGGAGAAAAGGGGCATCCCTTGGGTTCACCACGAAGTGATATCAGGGTGATGATATCAGCTCATTTCCCAGTGAGCAAAGGTGTTAAAAAGACACCAAAATTAGCTCTCAGAGTAAGTTTCATGGAATTCATTGCATGAACCTCATGTGAGAGGAAAACTCATCTTTTGTCACTATTTCGCACTCAAACAGCAAAAACTTCAGCTCTGTGCTCACCAGCAACTCGGTCTGGGCCATTTTGCCGGGCTGGGACAGTCAAGAGGCTCTGATTTCACCTGGTTTTTTAGAAGGTGAGGGTGGGTCTTTTCCGAGGACACCATGTGTGGACACTGAGCCTTTTCCCAAACAACTTGACCCGGGGCTGGGATATCCACCTCTCTCGCATTGCAGCAACTCTGTGTCTGCGACCAGACCCCGTGACCCAGAACTCTGCACGCGTCCCAGATGTGCCATGTTACCAGATGGAGACACGCAGACAGATCCAACCGCTCTCCAGAAGTTTTCCACCACCGTCTCCCCTCCAAAAGTTACAGCGCAGCGCACCAAAAAAAAAAAAAAAATCAAATAAATAAAGTTAGGCGCAAAGCGCTTTTCGGCGCAGAGTTTTCTTTGGAGGGCAGATTGCTCGCAGGGGAGAGACGGAAAGCATCACAAACACGCTGACAATCCGTGAATGTGCATCCGTACACATATTTCCAGCCGTGCTCACGCCGCCTCCCTTCCAGCTCCCTTGCAGCTCCGATGAATCACGGCCCTGCTCCTGCAATAGTCACGCTGAATGGCTCATGACTAAACCCCCCCCCCTCGAGCGGGGCTTTATTCACAAAGTGCATGCAAATAGCAAACACATCTGTAAGCAGCAGCGTTTACTCCCGGGATAATTTGCAAACAAGAAAAGGGGTTAAGTCTGTCACCGCTGATTGCTTACAGAAAGTAGATCGCTCAGCCTTAGTCATTTGCATCTCTTTCTGGATTGCAAATCCTCCTGGCAAGGAGTACAGCAGGGCCTTTCATTTGTTTTCCTGCTCCTCGTCCTCCAGATGTTCGAGTCAGACTTGTTTTCTGCAGTATTTTTTTTTTTTTTTTGAGGACCTCTCAGCCAGATAGTGAAACCTACTACAGTCACTGTTTTGCAATAGGAGAACTATCCAAGCTCTGAAAACTCAAAAATGTGCTCCATTTATTATTTCCAGCGGTCAACCGCAGAAATGCATTAAGCTTTTCCAAAGAAATTCGTAGAATCGTGGAATGTTTTGGGCTGGAAGGGATCTTAAAGATCATCCATTTCCACCCCCCTGCCACGGGCAGGGACACCTTCCACTATCCCAGGTTGCTCCAAGTTCCATCCAGCCTGGCCTTGGACACTTCCAGGGATGGGGCATCCCCAGCTTCCCTGGACAACCTGTGCCAGGGCCTAACCACCCTCATAGTAAAGGATTTCGTCCTGATTTCTAATCTAAATGTACCCTCTTTCCATTGGAAATTGTCACATGAATATTCTGCTTCAGCAGCGACACAAGGTAAATACCGGAATTCGTCTGCAGAATGAAACAGCAAAGCAAATTATTTGTTTCTCAGCAACATGAGTGTTCAACAGGCTCACATTCAGTGGGCCTTGTGAAAAGGCCTATGCTCAGACTTCAAAAAAAAAAAAACAATTATAAGCCTAAAAACTTCCAGTGGCTCAGAATCAAAACCAGAGATATCCATCCCCAACTGAGTGAATAAGTGTTCAAACAACTTATTTGATGTAACGTTGCCCACAACTGGACCCCCAAATTTCAGAAGCACCAGTTCCAATTCCACCTCACTCAAAGCCAAGTTCCTAAAACCCCTTTTCATTTGGGTCTGGGACGGTAACAGCTGCAGTGCACCAACGACAGCTTCGTTTCGGCACGGATTTACCTCGGCGCTGCTGTGCTGAGCTCCTGGCAAACAGCTGAGAGCGGAGTGGGAGGATCCTCCACCCCCAGCAAGGCAGCAGGTGAGTGAGCAATGACACTAAATTTGGACGAGGTGTGGGTAAAATTGACAGCCACGGAGTCAGCGAGCTGGGGAGGCTGAGAGCATGATCRCTTCTTCGGCTGCCTCTCGTGACTGCCCCGGTGCCACCTCTTGTTTTACAGCTTATGCAATGTCTTCAAATCACGTCAGGTAGTGTCTGACTGGTGATGCTGCTCCTGTCACTGCTTCATGACACCTCTTTTGACGTTTTCTCAATGCTTAACTTCAGCATTTTTGAAGCGCAGGATGCCAAATTCAGTCTCCGTGTTCTCCTGTACTAAGAAAGGTGATTTTTTTTTAGGAGCGGATTTGCAGTTTATTCTTTGATTTAAATCTGCATTTAGGAACTCGGCAGACAAAGAATGCCTCTTCACACTGCTGTAAATCCCATAATTTATTTTGCAGGAAGTTCCCCTTTTCCCTGGATTTGGATTTTACCAGAAGTAAGAAGTGAGCCACTCTGCTGTGAATAATCTACCTTTTATTACAAGTTCCTCCACGCACAATCAAAGTCCCTCAACGTGCCCATGTCACAGATGAACAGCTGTGACCTTCCTTTGATGCTGACTGGGTTCACAATCCCAAGGCAGAATGGGATAAATAATTCCCATCACATCTCACTCCATCCTCACTCACTGTCCAAAGACTTGGAGTCGCAGGGGATGAGGTTTCCAGGTAGCCCTTGGAAAGTCTCTACTCCTGATCCCACTCACTGGATTTCATTTGAGAGATTTGGGAATAGCAGGGCAATGCCTGACAGCTACAGCAGCCAGCTGGGAGTTTTTCTGTCTTTAGGGAACAGGGATAAAGGCTGCAGCCATCTTTCAGTGTGCCCTAAAAATGTTCAGGCTGGCATGAGCAAGAGCTGCTGCCTCGTCTCACCGACCCTTTCCAAGTAGCTGCATCTTCAAAAATAAGCAGTGGTGCTCCAGGGGAGCCTCTTTCTCCTCACACAAAGATTCACTTTTAATTACCAACTACTAAATAAAACCATTTTCACTCATTTCAGCCATTAGAACACGTAGATAATGTACCACATACTCATAAATAACCTCGTAATGGGGACATAAGGAGAGGGAGATGCTGAGTGTAGACAGGGATGTATTCCTTTGGAAAGGGGGTTACATCCTTACCATGAGATAAATGCTGCTTTATGTGGCCCAAAAAAGTGGCAATAAAAGGACTGTATATGTGCTAAATGCTTTTGTGTATGAGAAGTTTATAAAAAATTGGCAAATCAGAAGTAATATGAGCAGAGTGTTTATTTTCTGCTTCTCCAAAAATGTATATTGTTGATACTCCTGTTCCATTGACATAAACAGCTTTTCCTAATTCTCTTCATTCCTGACTGATTTGAGTATTTGGAAATTATTTTGGACTTGTACAATGCAGCCAGCTAGACCTGAGGGTTTTATCATGTGTGCTTCTCTGTCTTTTTTCCTGACTAGAATCAAACAGAATTGTGAACCTCTCCTTCCAAGCCCCTGCCATGGGCAGAGACAGCTTCCGCCATCCCTGGTTGCTCCAAGCCCTGTCCAACCTGGCCTTGGACACTTCCAGGGATCCAGGGGCAGCCACAGCTTCTCTGGGCAACCTGTGCCAAGGCCTCCCCACCCTCACAGGGAAGAAGAAATTCAATATCCAATATTATCCTGCTCTGTGTCAGTGGGAAGCCATTCCCCCTTATCCTGTCACTCCATCACTTGGGAACTATCTCTCTCCATGTTTCCCATCAGCTCCTTCAGGCACTGCAAGGCCACAATGAGGTCACTCCAAAGCTTCTCCTCTCCAGGCTGGACAATCCCAGCCTTTCCTCCCTGCTCCATCCCTCTGCTCACCCGGATGGAATCCCTGCTCAGAAGGGAGGCTGCACCCACGCCGCCTGTCCGGGCTAGTGCTGTGGAGACAGGATGGAAAACGCAGGACCCACCATCTCTCCCAACCTCCCTTTGATCTCTGCCAGCCCTGCCAGCCTGCTGTGAGCCAGGGAATCTGCTGGAGCAGCCGGGCTGGCCGTGGGGACACTCCTGGACCCGTGCCCTGGGGTCTGTTCCGCGTCTGCTCCCGCGGCCAAACAACCTGAGACTGTCACCGAGCAACAGGGCGATGCCGGCCATTTGGGAAATGACAAACCAGCGTGGTGTGCCTGCAACGCTGGAAAACGCATCCGGGAAAGGCTCAATCTGCCTTTGCAGCAGCACAAAAGGAACGGGAGCCCACAGCAAGCCGGGTGCTGACGGCCCCGTTGCGGTAAAAGACGCTGCAGTGTAAAATGTTGTGTCCCAAGGAGCCTCGCAATGTGATTCTTTGTCTCTAGCGCGTTACAGTGAAGTCTAGAGGTTGGGTTTTTGTTTGTTTGTTGTGTTGTTTGGGTTTTTTTTTTTTAATCGAAAGAATTCTGAAAGTAAGTTTCTTCAGATTCCTCACTTGATGGATCGATTGGAGATTGATACAGAAATAAAACACCGTGCTGGGGGCTACCCGAAAAGGTGATGTTTCTCGGTTTTATGTGCGTTCAGGGGCGTAACTGGCAGTTACTCATCTCGTGCTTGTTTTTAAAAGCAAAAATATCACCTCTGAGCTGAAGTTTTCCTTGAAGACTCCCAGCAATGAGGGGGGAAATTGTGCGGGGTGAGGTGTTTCAGGCACCAGCGAAGCACAGTTTGTACCAGCACTGCTTAAACTGCGCTCCTGTTCCCCCAGGAATTCCGAGCATGCCCATCTAGCCAGGGGTGGAGATGTGTCATTAAACAGGAGCAACTGAAATCCTCCCCGAAGGGCAGGGAAAAGGCCTTTTGTGCAGCTGCAGGGTGGAACTCTGCGTGACCACAGCCCAGAGCAGAGCCAAGCTCGTGCCTGGGCTCTTCCCCATCCTCTCTCCTGGGTAAAATACCCACACGTCCAGCTGTGAGCCTGCTGGACCCCTCTCCTTGCGTGTGTTTTAAAGCAGGAAATCAAACATGCAGGGGAAGGAGGTGGATGTGGCAAGATGCAAGACAGGTTCACCACGGGGCAGATTATTCTTGTCAAACCTGCTATCTGATTTTTCCAGATCTCATATCTGAGATAAACCTTTCCTCTCCGGGTTCCAGAAAGGCTGCAGGGCAAAGGCTGAGTTACCTGGAGAAAGAGGAGGGCAAAACTAAAGGGCTTGAGGCAGTGGGGAGAAGAGTCAGAGCAACAGAGGCTCCTTGCCCAGGACTGTTTCCGAGGCAGACCTGACTCAATAATTTCCCTCATACCCCTGGCTCAGAACGTCAGCGTGTGCTAATAAAATTTGCTGATGACACAAAACTGGGAAGCAACATCAATTCAGAGTGTTAGAGCATGTTACAGTAAGACCTCGTGACCCAAAATAACAGAAAAGGGAGGAAATTCAGTAGCACAGGGTCATACATTTGGGAATTGCTGATTATTTTGCTGCGAGCAAGGAATTCATCACCTACCAGCAACAGAGCTTTCTCCCCTGGGCAAAGGGCAGTAGGAATAACACGATGCAGCTGGGAGGAGGGAACTTCAGCCCTAAAATGCTTCCAAAGGGGTGTCTCTGTCAGCGATCCCTCAGGAAGGGTTGAAGTAATGACACTCTACAAGCTTTAGCTTAGCTTTCCTTTGCAATGGCAGGTACAATTCTTGCTTCCAGTTCCCAGCGTGAACTTCCAAGGGACACAAAATAGGGGTGGAGAAGGGATATCAGGGTAATCAGAACAAAAACAGGCTGTGTTACCAGGATACTTTGCTGTGGGAAGACAGGAGAACAAAAACTTTAAAGAGGGATCCCAGGAAAAGGCATGAAGCTGCTTCAGAGGACATTTGGGTTGGATATCAGGAAAAGGCTCTTCCCCCAGAGGGTGCTGGGGCACTGAACAGGCTCCCCAGGGAATGGGCACGGCCCCGAGGCTGCCAGAGCTCCAGGAGCCTTTGGACAATGCTCCCAGGGATGCACAGGCTGGGATTGTTGGGGTGTCTGTGCAGTGCCAGGAGCTGGACTTGGATGATCCTTGTGGGTTCCTTCCAGTCAGGATATTCTGTGATCCCATAATTCCATAAGGTGTTTTCTCTCAGTGTGCTGGGCACAAACACTGGGGAAGACCTGCCAGGACAATTTCATCACAAGAATATATGGATCCACACTGGCCATCAACTTATTTAGGCTGTAAACTAGACAAAATGTTTAAATCACTGGGATAACCAGATTCTGGAAAGGCTTCCCATGGGATCACGGAATCAAATAATCCACCTACTCTTTGCCGAGTTAGAAAAGGAAGCACATGCCTGGACCAGGTGATGCAACAAGTCTTTTTTCAGCCCCTTGTCCTATCCTAGCACGCTTCCTCTTGCTATCCATCAATAAAACAAATGATAAACCATGGAGCTTTGAAGCTCCAGCTTTTTCTCTGCTTCCAAAAGGTAATTGAAGGCATTTGCAAGCCTACACTCCACGCCCTGCTGGCAGAGGATTGCACTCAGAGCCTGGACTCGGGTTTCTGAGTATAAATTAGCACACGGAGCATAAAAGTGAGATTTCAAAGGCACGTGCAAACCACTTATACTGAAGGAAAAAAAAAAATCTGACTACAGCAAGGTCTTTAAAAATCCTGTTGAAAGAACTGGAAGTAGTAAAAGCTTCGAATACTTCTATTTTGCATGCTGTCCTTTGTCTTCTTCCACAGCAAATTTTGAGCACAACAGATTTTTCCCATTCACCACTGAGACACCTGCAAGAGGCTCAGAAGTTGTTTCCCATCTGTCTGGTTGCTGCGGTTCCACAGAGCCCTGCAGGTGTACAGCAGTGATAATAGACATATAAACCATTTTTAGAAGTTTTTCCCCGTGGACTCACAAAAGCTGAGTGTCTTGGCCTGGCAGGTTTGGCAGGAAAGGCATTTTTCCTTGTGCAGCATTCGTTTTTTTCGATGCCTACAGCACTGTCCAACAGGAGGGAATTGCACAGTTTTCCAGGACACATCATTCTTTCACGATGTTCCATTTAAAATAATTACAAGCCCCATAAATCATTATCACTTAACAACTGGGACTTCCTGCCCTAAAAGCTCTTTGTTTATAAGTCATCACCCACCTCTCTGTTAGTGAATTCTCCAGCAATCCAATGTATTTGAGGACTACCTGGAATGTTGTGACTAATGCCTCCCGCTCATATTTTCCCACTTTCCTGGTAAATCAGCAATGAGAAGCAGCCAGAGCATCTCCATCTGAGCGCTGCCCACCTCTGGGGCTCCTCATTTTTTATCATTTTCCTTGCATCCAGTCCCGCTTTCCTTGCATCCAGTCCCACTTTCCTTGCATCCAGTCCCGTTTTCCTCGCATCCAGTCCCACCCTGCCCCTCCGGAGCCTTGTGAAAATTGAAGAGGGGCCAGTTTCAGTTTTCCTTCCCTCCCCCAAGACACTTTTTCTTTCATCCCGGGCTGAGTCATCTCGGAAGACTTTCCTACCCCCCTACACAGCCTCCAGGCCCTCTCTCCCCACACTTGCACCTTGCCAACCTTTCGGCGCTCCCAGCGCTGCAGCTCTGGAATGGATAAGCCAATGGTTCCGTGAAACACATTCCCGTTCATGCTCCTCTCGCTCAGCTCCCTTGGAAGCGAGCCCTTCCTTATCCCCCCGGATCCTGTTGCTGGAGATCAGAGCCCAGAACGAGCAGCCGAAGTCCCCAGGGAACACCCCGGCTGTATTTTCACACCCTGCCTTACGTCACCCCCACAGCAAGCCCCCACACGTTCATGACTCCAAGCTCAAAGCCAAGCTTTCCCCAAAATTTTTAGTTCAGAACCTTTCTTGTTGTTGTTGTTCTGCCTCATCGACATCACCTGCAACCACCGCTTTGCTGATCCTGTTGATTTTTTTTTTAAAAAAAGTTGTTTTATGTTATGCTGAGTGCCAGGGCTTGTGTGCGTAGACAAAGGAATCCATCACCTTCCCAGATATCAAACCACTTTTTCCTACCCGTTCCAGTGCTCCACAGAGCAATAAGTAAGTCCTTGCTGCTTTTCTCCCTCTGAAATGTGTCTGTGTCTCTCTCTGCCACCGAAGTGAGGAGAATTTAGCCCCAGGTGAGACCAGCCAGGAGAGCAGGAGAGCACCGCGGTGACAGTGCCAACAGGAACATGGCCAGGGGCATGAAGTTGTCTCATCCTTTGTGATCCTGCGCACAAAAGGCTTTTGTGGCACCTCTCCTTTCCCTGAAGGGGTGTGGGAGGGTGGAGGGCAGACTTTTCTTGAAGGGTTCTTCGGCTGGCCTGTGAAGGAGACCTGTCTTATTAATACTTTCCTGAAATACTCTGCAGCAGCGCCGAAAAAACCCTACCTTTTATTCCACACATAGCTGCCTTCAAAGAAGGATGGTTTGTGGGAAGAGGAAATGGCTTTTCTTAGGTTCCCTAACACAGCTGGAAAACACAGGTGAGGTTTTGGGCACACAGCCCTTTTTATGGCTTCTTTCTCCTGTAATTGCTTTAGGATGTGTAGTGGACGTACAGCACACCTCCAGCCAAAAAAATAATTCCCTTTGAGAATATTAGCGAGCTTTTGAGCGGGACCACCCTTTCCACTTCTGTGGAATTATAAAATTCTGAAATGAGGAACTGCTTGATTACAGCCTGCTTGGATGGTGCCGAACAGTGCCGGGGGACCGAGGGCACTGCCCCAGCCTGGCCTACAAAGCAAAGAGCCACGGGCACAAAGGGATGGCTTTCCCCATCCAACCACCTCAGCCCCTTTTTAGGCTCACTAGGTTGAAATCACTAACAAGTCACCCCCAGACACCTCTTGCTGCGCAAACAAACGAGCCTGGAAAGCTTCCAGAGGTGGTTCCTAATGCAAGCAGAGGAATGGAATTAATATCTTGGCTTTCTCCTTGAATATTTCATGCGGAATATGCTGAACGCAAGTAAATCTGTTGAATTGAGCCGAGGAACGAAACACCCCGAAGCCCTCCAAAAACACTCCGGGGAAAGAACGGCACTTCGCGGTGACTTTCCTCCAGCACATCGAGGAGCAGGGAACAAAGGGCCCGATTTATGGGGCACGTGAATGGGGTCATTGTTCCTTTCTTTCCTACACACACACACCCACCGAAACAGAAACGAACAACGCCAGGCCGTGGATGTCTCAGCTGATCCGTCTGTGCCACCAGGCAGGAACAGGGAGTACTTTACCCGATTGCTTCACAAGCACTGAGCCGGCAGCTGCAACCCCTGGCAAATACGTAGGGGTGGGGGGGGGGTGGTTTTAAACCAAATTTGCATAGAGGTGTAAAGAAGTGGCTCTGACTTGTCTCTGCATTTGGAACCTCATTAATTTTCCTTTTGATTCATTCATTCAGTTACCTGTCGGCACTTAACACTGCACGCTGAGACTTGACCTCCGAGCGTGTTCTAAGCCCAGACAGAAGCACTGGTTTGATTATTATCTCCATAAACAATCAACTTCCAGTAAGAAGAGCGATTTCTGCAAGATGACTCTGGAAGGAGCTGGTATGACGTCCTCCAGGGAGGGCTGTACAACTCGGCCATAAATTACCACCCCACAAAGGGTCCTTTCTGGGTCAGGGCTTCACCCCTGGCCCCAGAGGCTGCTCCCCCGAAGCTGTCCGTCCCCCAGGAGTTTCCAGGAGGAAAACATGAAATGTGTGATCACCACCAGCAACTTCTACTGCCTCTGGGATGGACTGGGATAGGAAGTGCTGCCTGGCACAGAGGTGTCCTAACCCAAGCCTGCCCGATAACAAACTGCAGCTGCAGCACAAGGGATCCTGGGTCCCCTCATCTCTGCACTCTGGCTGTGGCTTTCAGCCTGATGGGTAAATCTACTGGAAAAGTAAAAGCAATTGAAGGCAAAGCTACCTCTGAAGTAATTCATTCACCTCCCTTTGCGTTATTGTGATTTACTGTGAAACTCTTTCCACCAAAACGCTCGAAGAAGCTTCCAACAGAAAAATCAGATTAATAGGAGGGAGCACGGCAGCATTTCCTCACAGCTGGCCTTTGCTTTCTGAGCCACTGTATTCTCCTCTCGTCACCCTGAAATTAGAAATAAGTTGTCACAGGTCAGAGATCCCTACATGCTTTCTTGCAGCATGAGTAAAGCTGACTTTGAGGTTTGCCCAGGCTGGGGGAGGGCACATGGGCAGCAAACACTCAATAACTAACTCGGGGTGGCCATTCACTGACCCACTGGAGGCATCCAGTTATCCGAGCTAACGAAGAGCCACCAGAAAGGAAGAGGAAAATCCAGAGGAATTCACCGTACCCTAAGACAGAAAGCAAACTCAGGCCAGTTGACTCACGCCCAAAACACACCCATTTCTCCCCTTGCCGGTAAAGGCAGCCTTGGGTGATGTGCAGATGGAGACAGCCCAGGCAGGTGAGTCAAACCCACCCCCACTTGGGAGACCTCAGCCACCGGAGCCCGGTCCAGCTCCTGCCCCCGAGCTGGCTGTGGGAAGGAGGCTGTTCCCTTCCCTCCTCACGCTTCAGAAAGAGCTGCAGAGGGTCTTTGTGTCCCACAGAGAACGTTCCCACACTCCCAGGAGTCGTGTGGAGAGAAGATTTCCCACCCAGCTCTTGCCACTCAACCCAGGCCATCGTTGTCACCCCCCTGCCACCCACACTGTGCCCAAGCTTGGCCACTGGGAAAAGGCTTCCAAGGGATGTAAAGAGCAGAGATGTCCGAGATGGAGCCACGCAGGATCCCCTGCAGCCTGGGGGTTGGCAGGCTGTCCCCAGCCCTTGGAGAGGTGTAGCATACCAGGGTGTCCACACTCACTCAATGCATGTCCCAGCTCTGCCAGACAGATGCTGGGCTGTGCACACTTACACTACTAATTAATGCAGGGAAACAAGTACTGTGCGTGTGCCCAGACCCATAAATGCGAAATTCCTCGGACAAACAGGTGGGATTTCAGCTAAGACAGGCAGGGGAAGGAGGGGGGATATCACCCAGCAAGCACAGGCACCACCACGACCATTCAGCACGGAGAAGTAAAAAATAGCTGCTGCGTAGCTCGGAAATATAAAAATAGTTTGGCTGTTCCCTTACCCTTTCCTCTCAGTCACCGCTCCGCTGCAGCCCCGGGGTTTGTTTGTGTCAGTTGCCACGGGGAGGCTGTGGCTGCCGAGCCCTGCTGGGGAACAGCGTCTTGCTCGTCCCTGAGCCCAGGGAAGGGGCTCTGTACCAGCCCCAGCCCCAGCTTTGTCCCTGTCCCTTTGGGTGCCTGACTTGGGGCACTCCGATGCAGTGAGGCATCATCGCGTCTCCCCTTCCCACAAAGCGTTTCCTGCCCTTTGAGAAGAGCTGTGGTGGCTGTGGAAAAGGCTGTGGGGCTGCCCCTTGTGAAGAGTGCCATCCACTCCATGAAATCCCTGTCAACACCACAGGACCCCTCATGGAATAATGTGCACATGGCCACCTCCAGCCTGGGAAACACCCTGGACCAAATTCTGCTGCTTCAGGCTGTGAGTGACCCTGCAGAGCCACTCTGCCAGGGAAGCAGGACAGGGGAACGGTCCCTGTCCCCCTCCTCAGCACTCAGGGCGGGCTGGGGGCTCAGCAGAGCAGCCAGCACATCCCACAGGAGCAGTGCCATTCCTGCTCCACGAGGCAGGGTGTCGGGCGGTGGAGTGCTGGCACTTCCAGCCCTCACCAGCCCTGCAGGAGCACAAACACCTCTCACATGTCCCTGATAACAAGAGTCTGCAGGCCAGGGGCTCGTGGCTCCCGCTTTTCCGCTCTGGCTCTATTCAGAGGTGATTCCCAGGGAACATCGGCCTCCTTTCCACACTCCCTCACCCCTGCCCGGAGCCTCCCGACCATCCCGTGCCTCAGGTCACCGTGCTGGCCGGGTGACAGAAGTGACAGCCCACTCAGGTTCACCATCCGCCTCTCCACCCGGTGCCCCTGGTCAGCAGGGCCCTATTTTACGGCGTGCCCGCAGTCCATCACCTCCTCATAAACACATTTTGGCACCCCCTCCCCGTATTTGCGAGCTCAAACATTCCTGCCTGCAATAAACCTGTCCTGCTCTCCCCACCAAGTGTCTGAGCTCCCTTACTTCCCTTTCCAGCAGTGTTCAAACGCGCTGCTTGGAACCCAAAGGCTCCACATTTCTCCAACACCTTCTACTGTGCCGACATTCACTGCCCTCTCCCAGCGCCCCGGGCGAGGGGGGGGGGGGGGGGCGAGCAAATATTATTCTCTTTTCTTGGGTGGGAAGACCGAAACGAAGTGAAAGCCTCTTGTCTGGGGCCACAGGGCTGAGCCTGGTAGCTCCTGAGCCTCCTTTCCCTTTACGAGAGCCCCGTGCTTGCTCACAGCCCACGGCCCCGCTCGCACCTGGAGCCCATCCCTGCCGCTGGCACGGGCGTTCGCTCCCCACGAGCTTGGCTGCCAGGGCAGAGCAACGTGTGAGCAGAGCATGAGTAAGAAACGTTTCCTGCCCGGGGGACTCGGGCTAGGGCTGCTTTTTCACAACCCACGGCGTGGAAACACCCAGCTTTTGAGAGCAGCCCCCCGGCCTCCTCCGCCGGCCCGGCTGGAAGTGCTGGAGCTCTGCTTTTTTTGAAAAGGCAAGTGTGAAAAATGTGAGAGGACTTTCCAGAGCTCGTGGGTGGCTTTGCTGCCATGCAGGCGTGGACAGCGTGGCTGAGGGGCAGGAAAGGGAATTTACAACCTCCCCATCTCCAGTCCTGTGCTCCTCCAGCCCTGCCTCAAGTGGATCTAGCCCTAAAAATCCAGGTCTTTGCTCGCTGTTACACAGAATAAACGGGGTTTTGCACGTGGAGGTGCCTGCCCATTTGAATTTTTAATTCACATTGCCTAAGGATAAAGTACCAGCTGACTGAAGGAAACAAGAAGAAAGCTGCAGTCCCGCCTATTCTTGCACACTGACATTCATTTCCGAGCCCTGTGACCCCAAACACCAAGCCCTGAGTATCTGCAGCCCCTTGGCAGAGCTGTGCTGATAAGGAAGGTGCCCACCAAAGGGCAGCACGGCTGGAAAAGGAATGCTCTGACTTTCCCTAATGGCTCGCAGGTGGGGGAAAAAAAAAAACCCAACTTCATTGTTTTTGTGTCGGGAACAGCATTCATAGCAGCTGGCAGAAGACCTAAGTTCCCATTCCTGGCAACCCCCCCCCCCCCCCCCCCCCCCCCCCCCCCCGGCAGCTGGGCTGGCACAGGTGAGCAGAACCCAGCTGGCACAAGGTGTGCCCTCCAGCAGTGCCACAGCTTCCCTGCCAGGCTCGGAACTCCAAGCACTTCACAGCTGGGAAGTCTAAACAGGCCACGCTTCCACGACTTTCTAGGATTATTTTTTTCTCTTCACGTGAGTTTTGACTCGACAAACTGCCTGACACCGAGTGCATTTTCAATTCTGAAGCTTGGTTTGAATGTATGTTCAAGGGCCTTTTTTTTTTTTAATCCCACCCTTCCTCCCATCACTCTCCTGTAGCTCCCAGCCCTGGGTCAGGCACAGGTTTTGGACACTTTGCTGCAGCATTGCCACAGGCCCCTCCGTGAAAACAAAACGGGAGATAACGCACCCGAGTGCATTAGAGAGTTTTTCAGGAGCATTCCAGGAATTTTGGTGGATCAGCAGAAATGTGGTGGCGTATCCATGCCAGCTACCTGAGCTGGAGTTCAGGGTTTCAGATTCCAGGGCACAATATCTAGGCTAGGGCACTGGTTCAAGTTATGAGTTTTATAGCCTGCCTGTAACTATGGAGAGCAATTTCAATAATTACATCCTCGCCACAAAGAGCTTGAAAACTCAGGTGGCAGGGAGAAAGGGGAATGGGAGGGTGTGACAACACTGCTGAAAAAGAGATTAACTGGGAAAGTGGGCCAGAAGTGACTGGGAGACACCCTTGGCAGGGAGCTGCTCAGGGATCTTTGCTGACTGGGCACCTCACTTGGGCCATGCTCTCAGCAGCTCCCCAAATACCTCCCCCTGGGCAGCCTCAGCACTGAGTGGGCACCTCAGTTGTGTTGTCCATTCAGAAACCCTTTTCCCACCTGGTTTCACTCTAGGAAGTGTGTTCGAGGCTTGAAAAAGGTGGTGAGTTCTCAGGCAGGGCTCTGGAAGGATGCTCCCCCTCCAAGGCTTGGACTCCACAAGCGTTAAGCTTGTTGTGGAGAACTGGACAAATAAGCAAAAGACAAAGCTCTGGATGCAAGAAAAATAGAAATTAGGAGGTGGATGTTGAAGAAACCTGGGATAAAACCTAGCTAAGGTGGCACAGGGGAGGACAGCAACCTTTCCCGGCAGCATTTCCACAGGCTCGGGAGAAACCTCGGAAAGCATTGCCAGCCCTTTCCCTCCCTCTCTCCAGCCAGGTGGAACTCCTGTTCTGCACCACTTGGCCTCCCAAAAAATCATGGGATCATGCTCTAGCCAGCTCCCACGTGCACCATGCAGCTGGGAAGCCAGTGAGCAGGGAGGGTAGCAGTAAATAATCCACGGAGAGCAGTGGTTGGGGTTGCAGCTGCCTGGCCAGCAGTGCTGTCCCGGGACAGGAGAGCTTTCCTTGTCAGGCCACTTCCCCTGCAGTGGCAGGGATGGGAGGGAGGCACTCGCCTGGCCAAGGTCACCTGAGTTACGACCCTGGGCAGTGCCAGCACCACGACTGCCAAGGGAAACGCTCTCAGTCCATCCCGTGGAAAGGATGAGGGTTTGTGCTACAAATCTCTGTTTAGGGCAGCATTAGTCATCTGCTGTGGGTGTGATTCAAGCCCAAAGCTAGCTGACCAAATTCCCTATATAGTCAAGAGAGGGACCGAGAGAGAGGGTGGTGTGACCCAAAGGGCCTCCGTTACACGCCCGGAGCCAAACAGAGTCAACCCTGCCATTGTGTGCACAGAGGTATTTTAGTTTCTGGCTGTGGCCAGTTTTTTTTTTGTGGAATCTGTAAAAGCAAACCAACCTTTTAATACCTCATCAAAGCGGTTTTCCTTTTCTCAGCCACCGGCGGGAGGCGTGGCACGTGTTTGGCTGGTGTGCGCTGCCCACCAAGAAACAGCACTAGTTCAGCTACACTTGCCAGGTGTTCTTGAAGCCTTCGTTGAGAATCCATCCAAAAAACACCCCAGGAGCAGATTCGTTTCTCTCCCCCACCTCCAGGGCAGATCACAAAAAAATGTTTTTCAAAGGCCTCAGAAATCCAATGGAAATAGTCTGAAATTGAAGTGGTGGAGTGAGGAGAGAGGGAAAAAAAGCACAAGAGCCCTCTAAGAATTCGGGTCATGGCAAACTGCTGGAATGAGGGAGACCCTGGGCGGTCACTGCTCAGGTGRAGGGAGCAGGAGCCTGGGAGATAATAGGATTTAGGATTAGTGAAACACAAATGACAGAATGACCGAACCAAAAATACATCTGCAGGGACAGGGGTCATCCACTGCCAGCTGTCCAGGAACTGCGTAGGAGAGAGTTCCTATCTTTAGTCACCCATCCTCTGAGGAGGCAGAGAAAACGATGCAGTGATGCAGCAGGGCTGGAAAAGAGTAAACACCATAAAAAGTCCATCCATGAGGGAGGAAGGGGCAGGCCAGCTACCCTAACACTGATACTGGTGAAACAACAATATCTGAGCACTTCTACAGTTGCAAAGAGCCTAGCCAGAAGTGCCGTTTTCTTATCAGGTTTCCAAATTCCCTCRTTTCCTCTCTCATCAATCGTTTTGCCTTCACAGTATCCTTCAGATTCTGGTTCTTCTTCCCTCCACATCGCCACTGACCCCACTTCCCCCCAGCTGAAGGTGTTTGCCTGTTTACGGCAGCTTATCCAGTGACACCATGRCTTTCCATCCCTGGGATTACCAACAACAGGTCTATTTCCATCGATGCTTTCGTGACTCAGAGTGATGCAATCTCCCAGTTAGCATCCATCAATTGTTCTTCAGCTGTTCCCTGGGACTATTTGCTGTTGGCAACGGAGTTCTGTTGGTCACCTAAAGTTGTGTGCCATTGTTTCCACTTCCTGGCTGGAGGAAAAGGCCAATCAATGCAGTGCTAATATTAACAGTGATTTTTCCATTTGCTTGTGCAGATGCTGGTACCTGCAGTTTGGGTGCCAGTTCAGTTGGCCAAACTCTCATGACTGGCACATGCAAATGGGAGGCGAGAACAGTTCAGCAAATTTCCTTAATTACGTGCACTAATATGAGTGGATTTTTGTTTGGATACTCTTTACCCAGCTCTCTAGCACAACTGTTAGCCTGTTTTCCTGTATTTGTGTTCCTTTTCTTTGTCCAGCTTCATTTCATGGTGGTTTCCTTTTCTTCCCGTATTCCTAAGATCTCCTCTGTTCATTCCGCTACCTAGTGAGCCTTTCTCCTTCCTGAAATGACTTATCCTTGGCAACCCTTAAAGCAAATACTCTCCATTATAAACTCTGCTACTACTTGAAATCTAATCTCCTGTTCAGCGGTTTGTCTAGGATGGGTCTGGCTTTTCCCTTGGGATTTGTTTCGCAGAGTTTTTTAGCAAAACATTTCGACCCGTTGGGAAAGACCTCAGCTGAAAATTCCCTCTAAAATAGGAACAGCAGCCACATTAATGAAATCAGAGTTTGCAAAGGAAGAAAATTCTTGTAAAAGTAAGAAAGCAAATGTGTTTCACTGTCCATTCTGCTTTTGCATGGTTTGGGACCAGGGCAGAAGAGATGTCTGGTGTGTAGCCAAAGCATTCGGATTAACCTGGTAAGATGGGAAAATCTTCCTGGATATTTCCTAAAAAAATTATGAAGGGGAATCTTAAGAGTTAAACACCACTATAGAGGAAATGTCTCTTTTTTCTTAGGGGAAGAGGTGTGACTTGCAGAATGAATGCCCTTCAGATAGACACCTCGGGATGAGCGATCAGCGTGCCCYGAGTTCTTCCTGCCGTGCCCCACCTCGGCACAGTTACGTTTTGTGCCTGGCCAGCAAGTGAGAGCTTGTGGCATCCTCTTCCTCGTTCAAATGAGACACTCTCCAAACAACCTGAGGAGGCAAACAAACCTCTGGGGTTGTGCTATCAAAGGAGGAAGATCTGCACGCACCCCAGTAAAAAACTGCCTTGGGAAATACCCGATGTTGACACACACACACACACACAGAGCTGAAGAAACACACATCCACCAAATGGAAGGAAATCCAAATGAAATTACCCAACAGTGTTATCTCCCTGTTCATTCAGCCGTGTTCCTACCCGATTTTCTACCAGTTCATTTACAGTGAAACTCCGTGCATGTGTGTATAGCTCCTTGCTGGAGTTTAGAGCTTGCTGAAGTAGATATATTAAAATAATAGTCTGGTTTAAGCACAGTTTTCATACSCTCACTGTCACAGTCATATTAAAATAGTGTCTGGGGATACACCATTATCTCTTTATATCTTCTATTATCTCTTATGATGGCAAATTCAACACACAGAAATATATAACAGACCTAAGAATAGAAATCAGGAACTTGAGACAGCAGCGCAAATCCCCAAGCTCAGTAACGTGATAGGCACTTAGAAGATGCAAATTTGCTTATTCCTTGGGGCAGGCAGCCTGCCCATGACTGGGGAGCCAGGCCAGGGCTCAACAGACCCACACCAAAATTCCCAGTCCAACCACARCTTCCTGCATGACCTTGTTCCAGTCACTTAATCCCGTAGATCTGTTTGCAGCGGCTCAAAGGAGAACACACGCTTTCCCTGTCACAGGGTGGGTACGAAGGCAAAATCCCTTAATTGCCGKGAGGAATGAGAAGGGTTTGAGGGCTCTGGCAACCTCTCGCTGCAATTTAAACCCTTCTTTCCCTCCTGCAGGAGCAGGATGGATGACCAGGCTCGTGGTCAGGCGGAGCCTCGGGGCTCAGGGCACGGTCAGACACGCTGGACCCGCTGTGGGTTTAGAGGTGACSTTGCCACTTTCCAAACCGGGGCGGTTGTGCAGACACCGAGTTCAAGGAGAGCAGCTTGTGGAGCTTGGGATCCTCAGCACGGGAATTAACAGTTCGTGATTAGTGAAACTGCTGCGCCATCTATGCTCAGASAGGGCTGGTGTCAGCACCGCGCTCAGCCAGCCCCGAGATGGCACAGAAATACCTCCCCCCACAGCTCAGTCCTCGGCCACAGCTGTCCCTGCACTGACCATCCGTGGGGCAGGGTSGGGTGACACCCGCGTGGGGCACCTTCAAGGATCACTGAGGTTGGAAAAGCCCTCCCAGACCATCAAGTCTGAGCTGTGCCCGATGCCCACCTTGTCACCCAGCCCAGAGCACTGAGTGCCATGTCCAGTCATTCCTYGGACATCTCCAGGAGTGGGCACTCCACCTCCCTGGGCAGCCCCTTCCAATGCCTGACCAYCCTTTCCGTGGAGAAATTCCTGCTGATGTCCAGCCTGAGCCTCGAGGCCGTTCCCTCTCCTCCTGTCCCTGTTCCCTGGGAGCAGAGCCCGACCCCCCCTGGCTGCCCCCTCCTGTCAGGAGTTGTGCAGAGCCAGAAGGTCCCCCCTGAGCCTCCTTTTCTCCAGGCTGAGCCCCTTTCCCAGCTCCCTCAGCCGCTCCTGKGGYTCCAGCCCCTTCCCCAGCTCCGTTCCCTTCCCTGGACACSCTCCAGCCCCTCCAGGTCTCTCCTGCAGGACCCAGAACTGGACACAGCCCTGGAGRTGCAGCTTTCCTTGCGCTTGGGCTGTGCTCAGTTTGGGCTGGCAAACCTGTGAGTCACACTGAYGCTGTGATTTCCACTCAAATGCCTCAGCCAGCATCAGGGAAGATCCATGAGGCTCCGTGTCTGGCCACCTGCAAGAGGGAAACAGAGCAGCTTGATCCGTGGAGGTAAAGCTCGTAACAAACAACCAAGGGAGCTCTGGCTGTAGCTGGCAGAGGAATCTGCCTGTCATTCCTCAAAACCAAGAGACACCCAAACGCATTTTTTTTCCTCAAACCACTGCCCTTCTCACCACTTGCTTTTTAAAAGTACTGTGGTTTCATGTTCTCTTTTCTAAAATCCCAAGGCRCTGCCGGGTCAGGTGTCTCTAATTTGGAAGTCTGGACCTTTTCCTCACCGTCCTCCTCACAGCCGAACTAGGATCACTGCAACAAAACTGTGATAAAGGAATCGCTGCCTGTGCTGGTTTGGGCTGGGGTAGAGTGAATTGTCTTTGCAGTAGCTGGTGTGGGGCTGTGGTTTGGATTTGTGCTGGAATCAGTGTTGATAATTCAGGGGTGTTTTGRTTATTGCTGAGCAGCAGTGCCAAGGCCTTTTCTGCTCCTCAGTCCATCCCRGTGAGTGGGCTGGGGGTGCACATGGAATTGGGAGGGGACACGGCCGGGACACCTGACCCCAGCTGACCCAAGGGATGTCCCACACCATATGGCATCATGCTCAGAGCACGGGGATGGGAGAAGAAGGAGGAAATGTTTGGAGTGATGGTGTTTGTCTCCCCAAGTCACTGTTACAAGGGATGGATCCCAGCTTTCCTGGGGATGGCTGAACWCCTGCCTGCCCAGGGGAAGTGGGGAATTTTGCTTTGCTTGTGTGTGTGGCTTTTTCTTTACCTATTAAACTGTTTCATCTCAACCCATGAGTTCTCTCACTTTCACTCTTCCAGTTCTCTCCCCAGTCCTGCCAGCGGGGAGTGACCAAAAGCATTTCAGATATTTCCTTCTTAGGAAAGGTCTCCAGTGGGTTCTCACCCTAAAAAAAGAGGCGGTTCAGGTCATGCCACCTGTCAATGCCTCGTTTGAAATGTGCACAGAGTCTCCCAYGGGCACATCCCACCCCAAAGCCAAGGTGACCATTGGCAAATAGACTCAGCAGAGTGCAGAGTACCTCGTTGTTTCAGGGCTCTGCACACACCCAGAAGTGCTTGTAAATACCATTCACGGGACTAACGACCACTTTACCTTCAAATGAGCAGGCTGAGTGTGGGCCTGGCCCTGAATTCAGCCATTCTTTCTCTCTGCCTGTGTCCCTGGGCTTTCAGCACTTTCCCCTTTGCCTCACACACTCCCTGTGCACTGACAGCACCTCTTGGGAGCCCACACGGAGCTCTTTGTACCACCATGGAAGCCACATCCTCCTCCCTACCACCCATCAGGGAGTTTTTGAGAGCAGTGACAAAAAGGAGAAATAGAATAACCCAAAGTAGCTTCAGTGTGCTCACTGTCACAGGGCAGCCTATTCACAGCTGGCATCCAGCACGGGCTCCTCTTGGAAGAGCAAGAATCACTTACCCATCACTCCCCTGCTCCAAGAGCAGCTTTTTGCCTCCCTGTCCTACTCTCCCAGCAAATCTTCATCTGGATTTCCAGCCGCTTTTGCAAGCAGCTTGATCTCACTACTTCTCCTCCCTTCTCCATTTCCCAAGGGTTAGGACAGCCACACAGACAAAGGAATCCCAGATCTCTGCATCCCTCTATTTCACATGCAACAAGCACTGGATAAAATCCAGAGGAACCATTTGGTTCAACCCTAGACCAAGCAGCAGCAGCAGTGGCTCCTGTGCCACTGCCCCACTCCTTGATCCATGTGAATGGAGCACGCCAGGTGCCTCCAGGCCGAGGCTGAACGGACAATTCCAAGGTCACAGCTTCAAACTTAGCCCTCAGATGGATCTTGTCCTTGTGTTTGCCTCTCAGCTTTACAGGCTGCTGCCCAACCAGTGCCCCCGAGTTGAGAGCTGGAGTTGTTAAACGAGGCAGATTTTCCACGGGAATTTCCCACAGGTCCCAGAGGCAGTGAGATTCCCAACACTTGGTGGCTTTCACCCCAATGTGGTGCATTCCAAGGCATATTCCAAAGAAAGGCATTGTCCTGGAAAGGTACTGAGTTGTTAATTATTGGACATTGGTTGCAGGGGACAGGGAGGGTTTGCCATCCATAAATGACTGCGGAATCACTGAGCAGCAGCACATCCAAGGGAGCCTGGGAGATAAATGAGGTGTTCACAAAAACTGTTTTATTGTGAAAAAGTGTTAAAGGCATCCTTTAAACTGCTCCTCCTCGGCAGGTTTTATTAGCAATTCATTTCTGTCGCACCTCGAGGCAAGCTACTGTAGATCTTGCAGTGAATTTTGGGGGTTTTACCATGTTTTTATTTAATTGCTGTCTCGAAGATTGTTTTGAATCCTGAGTGTGCCCCGTGAGGTGCTGTCTGGCTCCTCTTCCAAGCTGACCTCCACAGCAAAGCCTGAAACTGAACTGTATTTCCCTTTGCTAAAGGACCACTGCCACACACTGGCAAACTTTGAAATAAATATTTTCCTGAAGTCCCACTGATGGTTTATTTGCTTTTTTTTTTTTCCCCATCCATCGTCTCCTCTTTCCAAAGGATTTGTGTGGAAACAAAATTTCTTTCTTAACTAGATTTATCCCTCTGCTGGATTCTTCCAGAGATGCTGCACAGTTTGCTCTGCTGGTGACACCACCACGAAAGCTGCTGGTGGGGGGAGAGGCCTGACATGACAAACTGAGAGTTTACACACAAATACTCTTGCAAAAAAAAACCAGCAATGACCAGGACAGTCATGAGGGGAACGCTGTGGCTGCTCTGGCTTTACGAAAATCTCTGGGTGAGCAGTTGAGGGTTCTCCATGTCCCATCAGCTCCTGAGAAAGTCCTGGTGCCATTCCACRAAGCAGCTCCAGTTCAAGGGGAGGTTGGTGCAGAGATCTCCCGCAGGCTCTCAGCGCCGCCTCTGTTCCCGGGAACACGACTAAATCTGTCTGAAAGGAGGAGATGTTAACGCAGGTTGTCAGGAAAAACATCACTCAGGCTCCAGGTTCAGCTTGTGCTGACACTTCTCAGGCATTAGAGAAGGCCAAATCCTGCACTGATCTCTGGGGCAGATGGATGGGGCCTTTGTTTTTCTTCAGCATCTCAGCTCCAGCAGTTTTTTCCCTTCCTCCAGCTGGACACTCAGTGGCTCTGTGGTCTAAAACACAGACCTGAAAGCATAATTCTGTTCTCTCTTTTACTACCTTGAGCAAATGTCTTCCAGTCATAATTACATAAATTTGTTTTCATTGTTTTTGATACCCTGGGGTGTCCTATTTAAATGTAACTGTTTTGCTTTATGAGGTTTCTGGCTGAACTTTTTTCTTCCTTGAAACCAGAGTTCACGAACTTCCATCCTTTTTTGTAAGAATTCTTCAGAACTGTGTGCTGAGTGCTGTGGTTTGCAGTAAAATCTTAGCCCATGCCTACTGGAAGTTAACAGGACATGGACTTTATGCCCGTTTTGAAATATTATCACTTCGACATCTACTTTAAAGTATTTTCAGGTGTATTCTGGAGTTATTTTTCTTCTCCTCAGGCAATCTCAGAGGCTGGAGCCACTTCTTCACCCCACTTGGGAGAAACCTCACCTGATTTTTAGAAGAATTTATGAGCCACAGCACTTCTCTCTTTCTCTGCAAACACACACMAAACAGCTCTGATTAGAGCAGTGCCCCAAGCCCGATTAAATGCCTCTCGGGTAGAAAATATTTCTTCTTCTGTAGCCTTGAACAACTGTTCAAGGGGGAAATGAGGGGGAAATGAGGGGCAAAGCTGATGGGAAGAGCAGTTTCAGAAATTGTTATTATGTCCCAACAATTCCAGCCCAGCTGAGTGGGAGGTGGAGAGAGGCCCCTCATGCCTGTGTCTTTGTCTTTCTGATTCAGTACAAGATACACCACATAACAAATGGAATAAGCTCCTAAAAAAAACCCTAGGGGCTAAAGTTTCTATTAATCACTCCTAAAGACTTGTAACAGTGAAAGTATATTTCTTTTGACTGGAAAGCATCATTCCACCCTTTCTTCTCCTTTTTTATGCTTCTCACGTCAAACCCTTGAGCTCTCCTGCCTTGCAGCTCACCTGCCACATCCCTTTCACAAGCACATCCCAAAAACTGATGCTGAGGCTGTGAGACAACAGGGCTTTTTTTAAACTAAATGGTCACATAAAGCGTTTGCCTAGTAATTGTGGTCAGCTTTAGCTGATGGGATTTTGTTGCTGTTGTTGTTAACAACATTTTTATGACAGCAAAAGCCTTCATATAGAATCGACCCTTCAAGCACACAGATGATTTGCTTTGGTGTCTCCTGTATTGGTCACCATGTCTGCAATATATATATTGGCAAAGTATTTTTGCCTTCCAAGGCAGAATTTTTATGTTTAAATGATCCCCAAACCCCTCAGCTCCCAAAATCACTTGGAGGAGTCAACAGAGCTCAGATGCTTGAACTCTGTAGGTGCCTTGGAAAATAGGAGCAGACCAGAGGCTTCTTCTCCCCTCTGGATTTAGTAACTTCATTTGGGTATTCAATATTTTTCTGCAGCATGTATAAAAGGCAACTCCTCTGCTGAAGACTGTCATTTTTCCTACTTGGTTTTCCCCATTTTTTGCTACATCTTGCTTGTGCCATGATCTCCTAGGGGCTCACTCTCCCTTTGTACTGAGGGACCGAATTCCTTTCCTTCTTGGAAGAACTTTGGTTGAAAGATTTTATTATTCACCAGACTGTGATAAGAGGTTGCTTAATGATTAATTAGAGCTGCTTAGTAATTTAAGTAGACAATATATGGAACGCCCATTTTTCTTGGAAACCCCTTTTCACCTCGAAAGCCAAATCAGGAAGCATCAGCATGAGCAGACCCAACTTCCTTCAGCAGCTCTTTTTGGGGTACAAGGGGAAACATCACTGAGAAACAAGAACCAGACCAAGAGAGCTCTGAACTGTTGAAGTAGGAAGTTGTAATTTCATTATCCCGAGTGCTAATGGAACAAAGAGAGGAGAAAAAGGAACTACAGAGTGTGAAATAACCATCCCTTCCAGAACCACACATGCCAACACCAGCAAGCAGCAGGGACTATTATTAGAATCCAGACATTGACACAGAGAGCTTTTCCATGAATGACAACACTGAAATTTCACTCAGAGCAGTCGGGCTGCCAATGAGAGATGTGCATAAAAATACCCTTAGACTAAGCCCAGGCAGACTGAGCCATCCTGCAGGTGCTGGTCACTGAAATGCCTTTTTTACACATGGCATCACTTTCTTGGCAGCATCACTTTTATGCTCAGCTCGCTGAACTCCACCTGACACACTGATGTGTCTCTGAACATCCTTCCCTGAGCTCGGATCCCTTCAAGCTCAGCAGGAATGTGCAGGCACAGCTCTCCAAAAGCCTCTCAGCTTCCCTCAGCCACGTGGCATCTCCTGCTTGTCTTCCCACATAACGAGCTGATCTCCTTAGGTCCTTTGCAGTGTGATACAGCTTTTTTACAGTTTTCACTGGCTTGGGGTAACTGGGCAGCCCCTGGTGCCAGAGCCCTCTGCCCACAGGAGAGTGGGAGGCTGTGAAACCTCCAACCCAGCACGTGCAGTTTTCCCATGTCCTGTGTAACAACCTGGAGCTGCTTGGCCTGTTCCAGCCTTTCCTGAACACCTTCACCTCTCCCCATCTCGCTCCATTTCACTGTGGGATTTCTCTGAAGTCACTTGTTGGAGGACGGTGCTGGAATAAGTGTTTTGACGTGGCACATCCTATCACAACACCATTGTTGAATTTAGCAGCCAGTAAATGCTGCCTCAGCTCTGTGCTCTGCCTCTGCTGTCCCCTCACCTTCTGGGATAATTTCTAGTCCTTTTTGTCGTTTCATCCTTCTTACAGCATCCAACACTCAGAAATCCTCCTGTCTGTCTGTGCAGGACACGCCAAAAYGCCCAACAACAAATTGTTGTGCTGCGCTGTGCCACGACCATCCCTGGCATTTCCTGAGGCATTTCTTTATGTCTGGCTTTTAATGTACTATACTGGAGGCTGCTTGAAGCAGAAAGCACATTTTTCCTTGTTTCTTACCCTGGAACCCAACACAGCACGAGCCCCTTTTTATCCACGAGGGGCTGCGTGTGGTGGGACCCGGATTTCCCACCTGSTTTTGGAGCGTGTGGCTCTCCACACCTCGCCCTCCCCACAGGTACTACCCAGCAGGGGAGGTGTTATTTTCACAGAACTCTTCTTTGGAAGAGTTTCTGCAGAACTTTTTAAAATTGTGGTGCTTTGCCACGAGGTGCATTATTCGGGAGGGCAGCGTGACCGCGGGCCCACCTTTCATCCCAACGCGCCGTTGAGCAACGCTTGGAAGAGCCTCCCGCTTTTCTGAGCCTGCTCTCCATAAYTCATCTGCAAGAGAGGGCTCAGCACAGCCAAACTCAATAGAAAATATTCCCCAGGGGAAACAGAAGCATTCTCGGGGCTTTGGGTATATTTACAGCGGGCAGATGAAACGCATAAATTAAAAGGGTTAGGTAGAGGCTCTGAGGAGTTTGAGCCAGCCAGGGTACTCAGACACTACGCACATTTATTGAGGATAGGGTGGTTTTTTTCCCAGGGAATGTTGCTGTTCCACGTCTGACTCTCACAGCTGCAGTAAAACACACGGTGGCATTTTGAAAGCGGCGGGACCGCCGTGAATCCCCTCCCTTGGAGCGCTTCCCTGGTAGGAGACCTTGGCAGAGGYGAAACCCTGGAACAGACTGAGAGCTGAAAGCGGGCACAGCTAAAAAGCACAGGCTTTAAGTGCTGTGAATGGGGAGTTTGTCTCCAAAAGAGTCACGCAGGCCCCAATCCAAAGGAGATAGTGCGGAGGCGGTGGCGTTGTTGGGGATCTTCATCCTCTGTCGCCGGCACGAAGCTGCTTTCTGCCCCCGGTGAGCGCCCTGGGTGCAGGCTGGAGGCTGATCAAAGCGAAGAAAGAACTAAATAAATAAATAAACGAGCGGTGCCTGTCGATCCCAGCACTCTCRGGGCCGAGCAGCCCGGGTCCCAGCGCCGGGAGCCAGCCGCGATTCCACACGCGGCCCCGCGGGCGAAATGGAAACCAGACGGGAACCCCTCCAGCCCCACCGGGCTCGCCTTCCACCCGGCCTGCAATTAATTAAGAGCGAAGGGGAGGCTGTGAATAACCCCTTTGTGGAGCAAAATGCACGCAGTCAAAACCCAGCTGACAAACACAACAAAACTGACTTCATGGCTTCTTATGAGAAAACCATTAATGGCCGGAGAAATGAAGAAACACTTTGTTCAAGGCACTGGTGTGAAGGCAGCATATTCAGATTACAAAGCAGTCTTGCCCTGCTGTAATAAATATCGTGTAGCTTTACCCSTGGGTAACCAGGTGTATAAAAGCCAGGAATAACACATTAGGTTTTCAGTTAGCATACAGCACCCGCTATTGCGTGTTCCCAGAGTCCACTCACCAAGAGTCAGCGCCTCGATGCCTCTGATGCGGCAGGGAACGATGGGGCAGCCACCTGATCCCCCTTGGCAGGGCTCTGGCTTGATTCCAGCTCTTTGTCCGTGCCCCCCTCTTGTGCCAGCACCCAAGGGAGAGCAGGGCTGCATGCTAAAAGGTTTAATAAAGAAAGATCTCCCTCACCTTGGTGGCAGGTTGCCTTCTTTTCCACGGTGCTGATGAGCGGTGGCAGGTTGCTCAGGCAGGCAGGAAGAAGTAGGGAGAAAACATTGTGTTTGGGGAAAATATTTACAGTCTCCAGCCCTCAGCTATGTGGCAGGTCAGAGAAAAGGCTGTGACAGGCTTGTCTCCCTGTACAGTGAAAGCAGAACTCACCCTTTGTTTTACTTTCAGGACCTAAAAGCATCTCATGAGTGTCCAAGCCTGGCTGACTCCTACCACAGATCCCTCCTGCAAAGGCTGGTCAGCCTCTCTCTGTGATGCTTGTGAATCCACCACCACSCAGGGCCAACCAAGAGGTGTCAGTCCACAAAGAACAGACCCAGCAGGTCCTGGTCTGGTCTCAGGTCACGTTCTCCCTCTGGGCACCTGAAATCCCTGAAGTCAAGAAGCATCTTTTGACCTGCACCAGCCCCTCAGATCTATCTGGAGGATCCTATCCTACTCTGCAGCTGAGACTTGCAGATGAGACTACAAAACTCATTGCTCTTCCAGACCTAATCCAACCCAGGAACCCAAGTTCCTTGTGGGAAAAGGCAGCCACCAGGTCAAGTCAGCATTCAGTCACAAACCTGGGTAATTTTTGGTAATACCCTTGTTAACATCCAGAAACACAGTAATTTTTAAGCTTAGATTCCTAAAATGAGAGAATTTCAGACCAACACACCTATTTTCATTAGGTTCTCAGAAAAAACAGCACAGCACTGTGCCATCTCCATGATTTGACAGTAGTGGTAATTGACTGTCCACATTTGTCTCCATGAGTCAKAAGAATTTGATGCATCAGGGATGCCAGGTGGGATAACAAATAATTGGTTTAATTCTAGAACATGGAAACAACCCACTGCAACACAAAGGAGAAAATCCCTTTTCTACACCTTTGCCAACGCTCAGAAACCTGAAAGGTTCAACTTGCTGAGGTGGTAATTGTGCAAATTCAGCACCAGTTTCTTTGGGTGGTATTCCAAGTATTTTGCTGCTTCACAGCAAGCCCTCTTTACACATTTATGATCTGGAGCCTTTCCCAGGYGTTATCCAATAATTTTATCCGTGAAGCTGCTCCTGCCTCCACCTTGTCCCGCCTGTTACAAGACTGGTTCTCTCCAGAYACCTGAAATATGAGATGATTGTTCCATCCTCTGGGCAAGCAAGATGTGCTGAAAGCAACCACCACCRTGAGACTTCCAGACTTGGAAGACCTGACTTTTCCTTCCCCAAAGTCACTGCAAAATTCGCTGACACACAGGTGGCCTTGGGGAGATTCCTAAGCCACCCATGGCTTTATAGACACCCAGAAATGTTAAGGATGAAGTCAAGCTTTTTGTGRAGGTGACATTTAAATTTGGAAGGGACCACTGAAAAGGCAACAGAGTAATTACCCAGATCCAAGAGGAGCATTTCCTAAGGAACACCAACACTCATGGTTTGCACTCTTCTCTGCCTAGTGCAGGTTTTCAGATCATTCAAGGTGAATGGCTGCAGCTGCCACCCATGGCCAAGGTGGGACTCAGGGCCATTATTCCTCCTCCAAATGTACAAGATACTTTATTTCACTGATTTGCCACTTTGAGCACTTGCTCAAATTACAATTAACCTAATGTACAAATTTCCTTCTACTCTTTCTTCTAACTCTCCACACCTTCAGTCAGAGCTGTTCTTCTTTCTCCTGGTAAATTTGGGTCTGAGTTTCACACTGTGACTTTCTGCTCCCATCCTTGATGATCCACCCCTTCTTCCAGTCCAGCCACTTCTTCAGGCCCTTCAGGGAGTATCAAGCAACAAGTTGCTCCTTCACACCCCACTTTGASCAAACCACAGTTCTTTTCTTAAATATCTGCTCTGGCAACCACAACACCACAGGAGTTGCCTCCTCCCTGGCTCTGATCCCGGATCCTTGGGGTAGATCCTTGCATCATCCTCTGCTCTAACCCACTGAATGCAAGGAACTTCTCAGCATTTTACCTCAYGCTGTAATTTCTTGTGTAGAGAGTCAACAGGACACCCCCAGCCCCTAAGAGAGACCAAAAAACTTGCCACATTTACACACTCAAAACTTTAAATTAAAGTTTCTGAATAGATCTGCCAGCTCCAGCACACATTTGATGATCTTCACAAAATAAGCCAAGGGAGATATTTCTGTTTTAAAGGTTTTTAAGTGGTGCCCACATACAAAATTTCTCACCAAGCCCTCTTCACTCAACAGAAAAGATAAGTTTTGTTCTCTCTGATCAAATTTCACAAAGAAGAATTTCCCTTTTGCCAAGAGAGACCAGTGTTTTGCTCAAAAAATAGATGGACACAGCTAGGAACTGATGGGGAACTTTTTCTATCAACTATTTGTGAAAAGATCAACAGCATCACTATGAAGACAATAAAAATGTCTGTACAAAAGTAAACCTCAGTTTTCCCACTGAAGGGAGCATTGCTTTCTATGGCTCACTGACCCCACAAACCAGGAAGCAAAGGTAAAAATGTGATGGGTAGAAAGAAGGGGGGGAAATAAAAAGCTCTTTAAGTGATAAATTTTAAGACATGGTAACGTTCATAAAATTTAATAGTTTTACTCTAATCAATCATCATGCTGTTGGAGGCTGACCCAGGATAAAAACAGTTGAAAAAGCCCACGTTCCACAGCATTTTAAGGATTTGATGAGAGCACTGGAGCTTAGGTTTGAACACACAGCAAAGTGGGRTGACTTTGGCCATTTGCAGCCAGTGAAAGCACGAGGTCATCAAAGAGAGAGCTCCTGAAATCCCTGAATTTAAAGAGATTAACAGGGGCAGGAAAGGGCCCAGCTGCCTGTGGCAGAGCACTCCTTGGGCCTGGAGACTGCATCATGCCAAGCACCCATCCAGGGACAGCATTCCCTCACCTGGCATTCCATCTTGGATTGAGTTTGGACAGCTCTGACAACCTCCTCTGCAGCCTCCAAAATTCAAAACTCAACCAGAAAGCACTCCAGCCCTCTGGGTTTGCAGTCACCCACCCTGGGATGCGGGGATTGGGATAGGAGACTCTAGACGACCTTTGCAAGGCAAATCTTTCCATGATTCCATGAAAACACTGCATTTCTTCTATTGGCTCTATTAACATTTGACCCCCATTCAAAGCAAGCTTCCACTGTTTTGAAATATTTTCCTTTTTTTTTTTTTCTGAATCGACCCTAGAATATTGTATCTCAGCCCTACCCATTAAAAACATTTGACAATTATTCAGTTTAGCTGAACACCTGCTGCCTCATTGCCATGGAGAGGGAAGTGCTGTGAATTACATGCCACTGTAAAAAGAGGAAGGGACTGAAGAAAACTCATAAAAAATCCTCTGAGTCCCATTTCTGATAAATACACTCATAATCCAGCTGGAAACATGAGCTGTCAACTAAATGTGACTTGGACACATACTAAAAACAACCAGGAACTTATTTTTCCGAGTATCTGAGGATATTTCCAYACCTTTGAGAGCTGAATCATATTGTGTTTCCTTTTACAAAGCTCCTACTCACTCCAGTACTCAAATATGCTCAGCAARTGCATATTTTTTAAAAAAAAGGAGATTTGCTAGACAGGTGAACAGCAAGACAAGATGTTATTGGTTTGCATCTTGCCAATAGAGCAGAGTGAGGTGGACTGGAGACCTCAATGAGCTTAGCACCAAAGGAAAAAGCAACAGAGAACTTGAACCCTCTGCCAGTATCTTCTACTTTGTTGTCTTGGTTTTGTTTTTTCCTTTTAAGAGCCCCTGCAACAGAAATAAATTCAGAGGGGTGCTATTTTGACCTCCTCTTGTAAGTGAAGAACACTATGTTTGTATTTTTACTTGGATATTACGATAGACCACGTGCTGGTTTCCACCTGTCCATAACCTGCTCAATATTAAATCCAATTCATCTCACACACAGAGAGAAATAAAGAATTAAATCCCTCCCACAAGGCCTTAAAGGTGGATAAGTCGTTTTAGGTTTCAGCACTATTGATGCCATGGCTTCTTTGCTGCTAGGAATTCAGAATAATAAAATGCCCTGGGTTGGGAGGGACCTGAAAGATCACCCAGTTCCAACCCCCTGCCCTGGGCAGGGAAGTTCTGGAAGTTCCTGGCTCTCTCCATTGATTGGAGAGGGGGTTTCATGGGAGGCATCACGGCAAACAACAGCCTTTGGATGTGACAGCAGAGTCCCATTGCAGGCATCACCAAAAACCCCGTTTAATGTGGTGACAAGAGAGGGCTTCCCCCAGCGTTGCTACGGAAAATGTGGGTTTATGTCACAGCCACAGAAGGAGGGTTGGGTGCCTGACTGCTGCAGGATCTCCTGCGGGGCTCCAGCTGAGTCAGAGTGGCTCACCAAGCAGYTCCCGATGGCCAGAGAGGCACTTTCCTCATCCTTTTTTGGGTATAATCTGCACTCCCCATCCCACTCTCCTTTCTGGGCAGGCTGTGCGGTGCTCACACCACCCACGAGCTCAGTGGCAGCGCTTTCAACACACAGGGGAGAGAGAGAAATGCCAACCAAGAGTTCCTCCATCGCTGGATGGAGATCCTGATGGAAGAAAAGAAAGAGGAGTACAAGAAATGCTTGCTCCATTCACACAGCCTGCACTTGCTGCCTTTTTCAGGCATTTCAGGCTTGTAGCTAATCAGAACAACTCTGCAGGAATCCCAGTTTCTTCTGGAGAGCAGACACCTCCCTCTGGTAAGGCAGCGGGGAAAATTCCAGCAGGCGGGATATTCCAGGTGCCTGAGCTCACRTGGCTCTGTCAGCTGCTCCGCAGAAGGCTGTGCTCTGTGTTCAGGGATAAAATGCAAACAGCAACAACAAGAAAAAGGGCACATTCAAACAGAAACACACCTGTTTCCCACAGGACCACCAAAATCTCCAGAGCCGTTCTCCCCGCAGGAGCTGCGACTCATTCGCAGGGACAGCCTCGCAAAGAGCCTTGGRAAACACGTTAGCAGAGGGATCAGCAGGCTGTTAAGGTGTTTGGGRAACACATCCAGAAAGGTGCTGGTTATTCGAGATTGTTCATAAGGAGAAAACTAACTTCACTCCTTCGCTTGGCAAACACAATCCTGTGCCTCCTCCAGGTGCGCTCCGTGGGGAAAGCCCAAGGTTCAGAGAGCAGGGAAGCCCAAAGCAGCGCCTTTGGCAGCAGAGTGGGTGTGCAGAGGCAGGGACAGAGAGGGGAGACAGCAAAAACATCTCATGTTCTGCTCCCAGTTCAACCAGAAAGCAACTGGTACCAGCACCTGCCTTGAAGCACCTCTGTTTGTTTGGCTTTTTAAAGGCAAACGTCACASCAGAGCTCAGGAGGCACCACAACCAAAGCAGCGGCAGCTCGGAGGAATTTCCTTGGCACAGCCATGGAACCTGGTGGGGAAATGACCCTTCCCAAGGCTGGTGTTGGGGGATCCATRGTCCAGCTTGCCTGTCTCTGGCGGTTCAGTCCCCCACACAACGTGGTGCACACAGGGAAGGTGACCCACCCTTGTCCCTTCCAGAAATCGTGTCCCTGCTGACACAGGACATCCCTCCAGAATAGGGTCCCCATAGCGTCCCTTTTTCCTCCTCAGCCTGAACTCCCAAAGCTCCTCAACCCACATCACTGGGGAGTTTCCCRCTGCCTTGCCCCCAGGATAATGGGTTTCCCCTGGCACACCTCTGCCCCCTCCCCACCACCCAGGTTTCCTCCTTGTGACTCCACACAACCCCCTTGCCACTCCTGTCACCCGTGGGGCTCCTGCAAAGCCTCATWAAGGAAATAATAAAGTAGCACAGACCCTTTCCTGGGGTGCCCCAGCATCGATCCTGCCTCGGTGGGATGCAGCATCYGCCTTGGATGCTGAAAACTCCCGTGGTTCAACAGCCTGTGGAGGCACTGACCTGCAAGCAACCAGTGCCAGATGCTCACYCTGCAGAGGAAAACCCTGAAAATGCCACCTCTTAGGGGGTCAGCCTGGATAGTTCATGAAATAGTCAAGGATTATTTTTTTTAAATACTTTGAGAAATGACACTACTCTACAATCCTGTCCCAACTTCCCTGCTAGCTTAATTTTTGTGTTGAAATCACATTATCCTTTGGGGGATTGCTCACTCCCAGGAAGATTGTCCTTAAAGGGGAAAAATGTGCAGTGAGAGAGACCAGACCATGACCCACTTGTAAAAGAACATCTCATACTCACCACTTTATCAGCTTTTAAAAGCAACACACGTTTGAGAGAAACAAACAAAAAAAGTTTTTAAAAAGCTAGGCACCCACAGGGATCATTAAGCCCAACTCCTGGCCCTGCACACGACACCCTAAGATTCCCACCCTGCRCCTGAGAGTGTTGTCCAAACTCTTCTTGCACTCTGGCAGCCTTGGGGCCGTGACCMCTGCCCTGCAGCGAGATTATGGGAATGACATGGATGGCATCTGATGCCAATTTGGTCTCCAAACTGATGAGCACAGACTAAGAAGCCAGCAAGATCCTTTCCGCTTCCCCCAGCGTGCTCCTCTGCTTGGTGTGGTGTCCTGCACAATGCTCCATGGAAAAAAAAATATACATTTTTTCCTAAGGTTTGTCCAGCTGTGTCCAGCACAAAACTTTCCAGAGAGACATTTGGAAGAGAGGAATCCTGTAACCTCGCTGGCTTCATTTAAGGCCTCTGTTGCTTTCSTGCCCAAATAATACGTCCACAACTTTTTAACTGGTTAAAAGGAGTTAAATGGCAAAAAATAAAGGAAGGAAAAACCCACCCCCGAACCTCTGGGCGAAACTTCAGCAACCCAGCCAAGATGAAGACGTGCAYGCCTTCGTTTCGAGCCACTGGAACCTGGGCCCGTTGGGTTCCACGGATTAGCGCAGCACCCAGATTTTTCCAGGAATCTCAGACAAGTTTACCACAGCAATTAAGCCGTCTGCCATCTGTAAAAGATTTGCCCGAGAGCTTTCCTAATGTTCCCCCCCCCCCCCCGAAACACGCTTAACTTAATTCTTCCAACATTTTGCCTATCATTCAAGCCCCGTGCCCATTAAGCACCGCTGGATTTTTGAGGGCGGCTTTTCCCTTCTAAGGATTAGCTGAGCGCCGGCGCACTGAAATTTTATATACAGAGTAACACTCCGAACGTGAATTATTCCTCGCGGAACACTGCGCCCATTCTTGGGGACGGAGAAGTAAAAACTTTACTGGGAGTTCCAGCCAAGGAGCCGAGATTAACACCCTTTATTCTCCTCCCAAACGGTGAGTTATTTCGAGAAGGCCGGCCCGGGCCCGCGCTCGGTGTCTGCAGCACACTGCATGAAAGCGCCCCGCGAGTAAGTGCGTGCGCTCGGCCAGCGACAATGAGAGACGTGGATCTGAATTCCTGAGCGCGCCGGAGGAGGTTTCCAGTTCTCTCAGGAACGCTCGCCGTCCAAGGAAAACAGCSGTTAAGGAAAACTGAAGGGTATCCTTTATGTTTCTCCCCCTTGCACATAAACTGGTTGTTCCCAACTGCCTGACGCTGGTGGGTGTTCTCACTTTTCGCTGTGGAAACTCTATTTTTTTTTTTGGTTTTTTTTTTTTGTTTTTATGGAGCTCTCTAAATACAGATTGCTTGCCTGACAAATAATCAGCCAGCCTGCAACACGTCGGTTTCTCTCCCTCAGCATTTATGCTTGCGCGGCAAATTCTGTTCCTCCATCGTATCCCCAAATATCGAGCCTCCTAAAATAACCTCCGAAAAAGGAATTTGTTAGCAGTTAAAAGGCAGGAGGGTTGGTGGCACAGCCTTGTCACACAGATGGGACATCCCTTCCGGAGGGATTTTGATGATTTTAGGGTTGTCAAGCATTGGAAGGGGCTGCCCAGGGAGGTTTGGAGTSCCCATCCCTGGAGGTGTCCAAGGAAGGCCTGGCCGTGGCACTCAGTGCTCTGGGCTGGGTGACAAGGTGGGCATTGGGCACAGCTTGGACTCCATGGGCTGGGAGGGCTTTTCCAACCTAAATGATCCTGGGATTCTGTGAATTTTGTGCTGCTTCTGTGATTTTGCAGAAGCACAAGATAAGGTCAGGCCTTAGAAGAATTGAGAAGAAGAGCTGGAGTTTAAACAAACCCCACTAAAATACTACATAACCAAGAAGAGTGGCAATTACGAAAAGAAATAGCTCAACCCCTCACCTGGGTTCAGTGTAGAACCTTTGGAATCTTTGACTGACAAGACCTATCAGTAAAATATAAAACTTTGCTGTTGAAAGCACATACTGAACTTTGGGATGGTGATTTCGTGTGTTTAAAAACCATCCATCAGCCTCTGASAAACCACTCTGTTATTCTATGATTTTGTAGCTGATGCTTCACATTCATTAAACAAATTAACAACTTGATTCCCTCTTTCAGTTTCTTATGGCGTGTTTTTCCTGTTTCTGGATGTCATCTGAACGATGAAGCCCTTTGGACATGTTGTCCATTCCCCAGAACCCCAGAATTGTTTGGGTTGGAAGGGACCTTAAAATTCCAATCCCCCTGCCAGGGGCAGGGACAACTTCCACTAGACCAGGTTGCTCAGAGCCTCATCCAGCCTGGCCTTGAACACTTCCAGGAATGGGGCATCCACAAATCTTCTGGGAAAATACCTAAAGGCACAGAAATCTGATCACAGATGGGTAGTGGTCTGCATGACTGGACCCACCACACTCACTGGGAACACTGAGACAGCAAAATGCTGTGTACAGTCCTCAGGTTGGGGCTTCACAAACTCTCCCAGCTGCAGGGCTCCTCAGCCCTCCTTCCCCATGTCCTCCTGTCCATCCGCATCCCATCAATCCACACCTCCCKGCAAAGCACATCCTATCCTCCTCCTGCTCCGGGGCTGCCACCTCCTCCACGCCCCAACCACCCTCCACAGCTGCAAGGTGGAGCTGTTTGTTCTTCTTTCTATAAAGAAAGTCAAATTTACAGTGCTAAAACGAGGTGTCTCCCCACCCTACCTTACACACACTTTCAAAATTATACTGCTGCTTTTCAAAGCAGTGGATGTTAGGCACCGAAAAATAACGATCAAGCTTGTGGAACGCATTATTTCCATTAAATATTTTACAGGCCATGGGCCCAGTGCTGGTCACACCAAAGAGAACACACACAGAAATACAGCAAAGCTATCAGAGAGGCCGTGAGCTCCAGCAGCACTGCAGAGGAGCCAGGGCTCCAACCCCCCTGCCATGGGCAGGGACACCTCCCACTGCCCCAGGCTGCTCCAAGCCCCATCCAGCCTGGCCTGGAGCACTTCCAGGGATGGGGCAGCCACAGYTTCTCTGAGCTGGCAGGGCCCTCATGGGAAGGAGACACAGAATTTGTGCTTTACTCCAGTGTGCAGAACAGGGTGTTGTTTTTTTTTCTACGCAAACACCAAGTGCCACCTGCCAGACTTTAGACCAGACCTTTTCCTTCAGGAGTTTCTCCTTCAGCTCTGTGGAGCCTCCCAAGGTCCCAGTTCAGTGAAGTGTTCAGACTGTGCTTACAGCAAACAGCAGCCAAGGGAGAAGGGGGAACCCTCGGGGAACAAGGAATCGTGGGGTTCCCGGGAAGACTGTGCTCTTAAAAACTGAGGGACACAATCAGAGGAAAATGAACCATCTTGTGTGAGGGTCTGTAGGGAAAGGTGGTGCCTTCAGCACAAAGGGTGAATCAGAGAATCACAGAATCATCGAGGTTGGAAGAGCCCTTCAGGATCATCCAGTCCCACCCTCACCCCWGCACCACCAGCATCACCCCAAACCCTGTCCCCAAGGGCCACATCCAGACTCCTCCTGAACACTCCCAGAGGCAGTGACTCCACCACCTCCCTGGGCAGCTCATTCCAAAGCCTGACCATTCTGGCAGGGAAAACATTTTTTCCCAGTCTCCAATCTGAGCCTCCCCTGATGCAATTTGGGGCCATTTCCTCTCATCCTTTCCCTTGAGACACGGCAGAAGAGCCCAACCCCCCCTCAGTGCCCCCTCCTGTCAGGGATTGTGGAGAGCAATGAGGTCCCCCCTGAGCCTCCTCTGCTCCAGACTGAACACCCCCAGCTCCCTCAGCCATTCCTCATAAACCATATATTCCAGACCCTTTTCCAGCTGCATTGCCCTTCTCCGGACACGCTCCAGCACTGCTGAAGCTCAGCCGTGGATCCTGCCCTTCCCCTCCCATTCCCACTTCTCCTGGTTTGAAATGCCCTGCCCAGAAAACCCAACTGCTGTGCTGCCTCTCCCCCTCTCCCCTGTGCTCTGTCTGCACCCTGGGATTTTAATGGACTTCTGGTCTCTCTGTATATCCTGTGTATAAATTTCCCARTCCCCCAGACGGTTTTATTCTGCCCCAGCCTCCAGCGGTCTCTGCTCACAGCCCCTGGCTGCCAGGCCAGTCGCTCCAAACCTCTCACCACACCTGGAAAAGCAMCAGCCAGGAGTCCTGAACTCAGGCAACGTCTGGAGGTGCCAACACCCCGTCCAAGCCCAGGAGGACACAACCCTCGGCGGGAAATGCTGGTGCYGAAAATTACCTTTTGCCACCTCAGCTCGGAGTTCGTTCTTCGCGCCCACCACGAAATTCACTCAGCAGGTGCAGGACTGGTCTGCCTGTGTGGCGTGAGCAAATGACAGCCAGGGTCCATGTGGCCTYGAGTGCCCAACCCCGGGTCATTTGGTCAAACAAAAATCCTTCCTGATTTCACCAGCACTGAAGGGAATTGAAGCAGGAAGACAGCAGCAATAATTTCAAGGATTGGCTTTCTGTTTCTCTAGGAAGTGGATCGTTTTAAAATTGGCACTTTGCAGCCAGCACAAAAATAACAAAGTAATTGAATAAATCAGCCTAATATGCCTTGGCACAACAGGTATGTGCTTAGGTATGTGTCTGCACACAGGCTGGAGGGCTGCTAGTTGAATTTGTATATTATTTTTAAAGTGAGCTAAAATGCTGTCACTGAACAGCAGGTTATTATTTTTTTCTCCCCAAATGAAACCTCTGGCAAAAGCATGTAAATGAAGTAGATCCTATTCTATTTCCCGTGTATTTTCTGCATGAAATCATCTCTGGAAACGTCCAAGGCCAGGTTGGACAGGGCTTTGGGCAACCTGGGCTAGTGGAAAGTGTCCCTGTCCATGACAGGGGGTTGGAACGAGATGATCTTTAAGGTCCCTTCCAACCCAAACTATTCTAGGATTCCATGAAATTCATTTTGGGCACACTAGGAAAGAGCACACCCATGGTACCAGCAGTGGTGCTCAAAAGCATAATCTGTAAAAACAAAAATCCAACGTGAACAGAACCGTTGGTAAAAAAAAAAAAAAATCATTCTGTCCTAGAGAAAAAACCCCAAAATATGGCTCTGTTTTCAAATGCTGTCAAAGAAAGAAAAACTTTGAGCTGTGGATGTGAGGTGTAAACCAGGATTTCATTCCACAAAGAAGATGCCCCAAAGCTGAAGTGGGAGCCCCGGGGGCTTTGCTCCGCGGGGTGGTTTCCCCAAAGCAGGGCTCCGGTGAAACATCGGCACCGAGAGGGACGGAGGGGTTTAAAGGGAAGCAGCAAACACCAGAGCACTTCGACTCCTACAGCGTGGCAACACTGCCCTCCTGCTTCCGAGAGATTCCTGCCCTTTTCTGTGCTCKGCACACCTTGGGCTGGGACATGTCTCTCTCTCCCACCACAGAAGTGTCAGGGGCTTGCTCGGTGTTTCCTTCAGTCTGTTCAAATCTCCTTGTGCAGGTGCTAAAGACACATCTCGTTAGGGAAAAGAGGATGATAAAAGCCCCGAAGTTTGATTTCATGGTTTTCTCGAGGGGAATACACATGCCTATACAAATCACCTCAAAATCCACTCTTTGGTTTCTGTGCTCAGCTTCAGGGTTCGTAACTGAGCTTAGCACTTTATAACTGAATTAGCAGCARATAATAACTAAAGTAAAATAATAAATAATTATAATGAAGCACAGAATCATCAAGGTGGGAAGAGACCTACAAGCTTATCCAGTCCCACGATCACCCCAGCACGACCATCATCACCCCAAACCCTGTCCCCAAGGGCCACATCCAGACTCCTCCTGAACACTTCCAGAGGCAGTGACCCCACCACCTTCCTGGACAGCTCATTCCAATGCCTGACCACCCTTTCAGTGAAACTTTTTTTCTAATATCTAATCTGAACCTGCCCTGGTGCAATTTAAGGCCATTTCCTCTCATCCTTTCACTTGAAACATRGCAGAAGAGACTGACACCTCTCCTCCCTCACAAATAAAAATGGTTTCCATCTGTCCTTTTCATTACATCAAACACAATGGAAAATGTAATTAAAAAATGGGGGAAATAGACTGTTGGTTTAGACTAATCCTGTTCTTTCTGCATTCTGTTTGAGTTACCTGGTCTAGTGGAAGGTGTCCCTGCCCATGGCAGGGGTTGGAATGAGATGATCTTTAAGGTCCCTTCCAACCCAAACCATTCCATGATTCTGTGATTTATGATRCTGCAAAGTAAGGTGGTGATGGAAGCCTTTGATTTTGTGTAACACTTTACGTGAGCCTCTGTGTTTTTCTCCTTCCAGAAAGAAAAACAAGCTGAGATGTGCAAATAAACCAAGAAAACTGGAGRGGAGGAAGGAGCAGCTTGCAAGGCAATTGTGAAAAACAAATAACAGCAGTGAGGAGGAAGGAACAGAAAAAGCTCCACAAAGAGGGGATGTGGGTCAGGATTTAGAAAAGATTGGAAGGATTCAAAAGGTGCAGGGAAAAAAAGCTTGAAAAGGCTTATTGAACCCAGGAGGTGAGCAAGACTGAGTAACAAAATGAGAAAAAAAGAGGTTTACAAGGAAATAAATCCCTCTGTTTCCAAGTTCCCATAGATCAGGTGCTGGTGATAAACAGGAGTGTGTCCCAAACTTCCCTGGACTTCTGTCCTCCTTTGAAAGTTGTCACACACACCTTCACACTTCTAAGATAAAGGTTTACCTGGTAAAAATTGGCTGTGTGCTGATCCCTTAGGAAGGATGTTTCCACTTCCAAAGGAAAAAATAATTAGAAAAAGCAGATATAGGCACTGGCCCCAAATCCCCTATGGTTTTCTGATTGGAACCCAAGTCGTTACCAATTTGTGGATCCCCAAACTTCCACTCCACCACTCTCTCCCGTATGTCCTTCACTCTCCCTCGCCTCTGACCCGACCCAAAGCTTTTTTATGGTTGGGAACACTCTCAGGAATCAGCAAACTCCACAGTCTGACATCTATTTTCCCTGGAATCTTCCTACTCACTTCATCAGCATTGATCTGCACGTTTGCCCCACGCTGGCTGTCACCTCCTGTGCCTCCCACACCTGTCGGGTTTTCCTGACAGGAGGCACAGCTCTGATTCCTGGGAGCTTGGCTTTGTTCTGCGCTCCGAGGTCACGCAGAGGGCTTCTCCAAAGCATCCTCCCAGCCAGCTCCCTGACAGTGACAAACCTTGGTTTGTTGCCTTTCCTAAGGCCTCGCRGCGTTCCCTGAGACATCCTGGTGGTGCTTTCGAATCCGTCACCCTCGAAGCCAGATGTGAAGTAACCATGGAAAGCTGTACACAGCCATCAAGCCGTCCCGGACGGTTTTACAGCTCCTGGCAACCCACTGAACATTAAATATTGGATTAACATTCAGCAGCTCTGCTGGTGCTTCCTGCACTTTGGCAGAGAGCTCTCCGTGCCGCTGAACGCTCACGGAATGGGCCACAACTCTCGCGCCGAAAAAAATCTGGAAACGGAGGCCTCCGTTTGCTCCGCTCCCGACACGCAGCCAGAGGGAAATGGAGCAGCACAACAGGATCACAGGCTGGGAGATGAGGCTGCTGCTGCTTTTCAGCCTCTGTGAAATCGGTCTGTAACTCTTGACTGGCATGGCTGGCCCAGGGAAAAACACGTGCTCGAGTTGCTACCGACCCAAACCTACTCTCTCGTGAGTTTTGGTCCCCTGAGTGAGAACTGTGATCCCTTTGGGATCAGGACAGGTTTTCCTGTGTGCGAGGTGAGTCTGCCTTACGCCTGCTCGACCTTTTCTCCCATAAAGTGAGCACTTCTCCGAGCAGGAATCATTTTCTCTGAGAGGTGGCTCCTGGTCTCTGCGCTCCAGAGATTCAAGCACAAGTCCCAGCACTGCCTTGTACCTCCTGCCAGCTTTTAATGAGGTAATTTCCTCAGCTCTGCATCCCTCCTTGCAGGTCAGGAGCCTCGTGTGGGACCAAAGCTGCCTCTGGGGAGAGGTGCTGCAAGACCACAGGCACCAAAGGGACCCTGGAACAGCTTCACCTCTGTAGGGCATAGGCAGGGAGCTGCTGAGAATGTGCCAATCCTGCCAACACACCTCGGGCACTGCAGTTGTCACCTGCCAACCCTTGGCAGGGCAAAACAAACAGATCCAGCTCAAAGGGGCTGCTCCTTCCCTGGAGGTGTTCAAGGCTGGGTTGGACGGAGCTCTGAGCAGCCTAGTCCAGTGGAAAGTTCCCTGCCTGTAGCATGAGGTGAAACGAGATGATCTTTAAGGTCCTTTCCAACCCAAACCATTCCACGATCCTTTGATTCTATGAAAGCGGCTGGGAGAAGCCTGATCCCAGAGGATGCCACGCAGCTCTCCTGGAGAAACTCCTGCCTGTTCGTGCACATTGCTCCTGACTTCTATTTTATTTTCAGGCACAGGCTGCAGCATTTTGAGAGGCAGAAGGAGCGTGAGGGACGGACCCCAGCACGCAGCCCGGCGTGACAGGGGCGGTCACCGCGTCCCAAACACCGTGGAAGGGAAGGCAGCCCTGTCGAGCCTGCTGACATCGCAAGGCACAGCCCCGGAGGGCTCCGGCGAGTTTCCAACACGCCGAACTAATTGCAGTTTACATTTGCCTCGCTCTCCATCAGAGGCGCTCCGCTTTCCAGGAAAACTTGGGATCCGCAGCGCCGGGCCGGCCGGATCTTCTGCGGGAAACCCGAGCAGGGCCCTGGGTACCAGGCAGAGGGGAACGAGCTCACGGCCTGTGGCGTGTCACCCTCGGCATCTCCACACGCCGAAAATAGCCCCAGCTTCCTCGCCCCTCCCTGGAAATAAAACACACGGAGTTAGCGCGGCCGCCGATTGGATTTTGATGGCTCTGAAACGCTGCCAGGTCTAAAGTGGGGAGCGCGGCCCGAAAGGAAATACAGTAGACACCAGACAATTTATTTGTTTCTGAGCAGGGCCCCGGCTGACGGGTCCGCTCCGAAGGTGGCTAACGAGAGCAGCATGTTCCCATATGGAAACCAGATGGCGGGATCGGGCGGGATGCGTTATCGCGGCAGCGGGGAGAGCAGGGCCCCGGGAAACCCCTGCCAACCACAGCAGCAAATTGCTGATGGATGGCTCTGATAAACAGAGGACATTCCAGAGGGGCTGGGATAACGTGGGAGGTGGAGAGGGAAAAGGAGCGCTGGGGATGGGGGAAGCAGGGGGATGGTGGCCGTCGCTGCCATCGCGCGGGCAGAGCTCTCCCAACTTGGCGTGGCAGCTGATCCCATGGATCTGAGGGGCTGTAAAACCCTGGAAACGGGAAAAGAAATCCCGCCTGTGGCCACAGTGCCATGTCCGTTGAAGCCCCACCCATGCAGCCCCACCCAAGCCCCACCCAGGCATTTCAGCCCCACCCAAGCCCCACCCAGGCATTTCAGCCCCACCCACAAGTGACACACCCCAGGGGAAGCAGGGGCACAAAACAGCACAGGAATGAAGTCAACAGAATGCCCTGAATTCCTGAATTTGGGACAAATTCATTCATCGTCTTGACAGAAGGATGAGGAGGTATCAACCTTCTCCCACCACTTTTTGGATGCTTTAGCCCGGAATGCTTTCACACCTTTGTTTTTCTATTTTTTTTAAATGAAAGCATCTTGATGATGGCATATAAAAAATAAGGCCAAGTTTGTCTGGATTTAAAAAACAAAATTAAAAAAAAAAACAACCCAACACTTTGAAAATGAATACTCRGTCTCAAAACAAATTAAACTTCTCAGCCAATTAAAAAAAAAATCACAAACCCTTAAAATTCTATTTTTCCTTTTCATTTTGTTGAGAAAGCAGGTTTTTTTTTCATGTTTTCTTCGACCCAGAATAGCCACTTTTCCGAGGCTGTTTTGCTTCAGTCAGCGAAGGACAAAAGAAGAACTCTCCGTGCTGTTTCGACTCCGAGGGCAGAAAAAGAAGGAAATAATTGACCGTGTCAAAGCACAGCCCATCCAGCAACCTGACAGTCACCACAGCCACGTTCCCCACCGCTCATTAGCTGCTGAAACGCTGCCAGGACAGGAGCATTTTGTGGAAAAGCAGCATCCAGAGGGGTAGAACCCGTGACTAAATAAAGGTCACGCTGCTATGGTCTGTTTGTTCTCCTCATGAGCTGCTAACTTTTCATTTCTTAATTTTATGGCTCGAAAGATACAGGGAACAGGGGTTTTTAAGCCGTTGTCCGTGGAAAAGGCGTCAGCTTTTCCACATTAACTCCTCAGGATTTACAGCTTTCCCTCGTGCCGGTGACAGTCCGGGAAATGTTTCACCGCTKCGTTGCAGTTCCACACGTTCACTCCACGTCCTCAGTAATATTAAGACCAAAGCAGTGATTTTGTGTTTATTAAATTCACACGTGATTTATGCACGAGGAAGGCTGTTCCAAAGGCCACAGAAATCAGCAGCGTTTACAGTGACTCTGAGGAAAACCCTCCCTGGGACAAGGAATATATTTAATGACAGCTTTGACCAGCCCCAAACTGAGACTCGGGTCCAGAGATGGGGCAGCCACGGCTTTTTAGGACAACCTGTGCCAGGGCCTCCCCACCCTCACAGGGAAGAATTTCTTCCCAATATCCCATCTAACCCTGCCCTCTGTCAGTTTGAAGCCATTCCCCCTTGTCCTGTCAYTCCAYCCCTTGGAAATCATCTCTCTCCATGTTTCCTGTCAACTCCTTCAGGTACTGGAAGGCTGCAGTTGGGTCACTCCAAAGCTTCTCYTCTCCAGGAATCTTAAATGCCAAGTCCTAACAAGCAACTTTAAAGCTGAGTTACACAGCCAAGAAATCAAAATAGACACCTCAGCCATTGCTTGTGATGAATGACCTGGCTGAATAAACCAGCCTTCAAATGAAAAATAACACTTATTTCACCAAAAGATCAGAAACTGTCAGTGTCCAAAGGCCTCTCAATACGATCTCAGCAACTCAGTAAATCAATATTTACATGTTAAAGGTCTCTAAGTGATTATATAAGTCCATATATACACATACAACTGTAATTTGGAACAAAAATTAAAAGCCCTTGGGATGAGTTTTAGCTTATTTCAGGATAAAGCAGGGGGTCTCATATATTTCAACATCACCTCGTGCACCACAAAGCTACAGGATGATGCAGTTTTATTCAAACCATGACAAAAGTTTTGCAGTGATTTATGATAAAAGAGGAAAATTTGCCCCATCCCTGTCTCCAGCTGCAAATATATACTTTTTTTCCCTGTGTAACACCCCTGATCTGTTCTCCTGCAGAAACAGAGGTCACATCCAGGTTGACATTACACCAACCAGATGTCTCTTTATAAACTCCACTAGCAGAGGAACTCAGACTTTTCACTCCCTGGTGTGCCAGTTTTCCAATGGCAACCCCTAAACACCCCAGGCAGCAGTTCCCTGCGGGATGCTCCTAYTTTGTGCTCAGAAAATGCAGCAGAACTCCTTGTTTGAATTAATCAACAGCCTCTAGAATATTCCATTCTGCTCTTCAAGGAAAACACAACCCTGGCATGAGGCTGAGCACCTGCCTTTTCACTTCCCACCCTGGATTAGTTCACAGAACCACAGAATATTCTGAGTTGGAAAGGACCCACTACAATCATCAAAGTCCAACGAATGTCAGTCCAAGGTCATCAGGTCCTGTTCCTTGAGGCTGAGACAGGTGAGATAACCCAGTCAGGCCTGGGTTGACCAAAAGTKATGACCAAATTATCTTTGGAGAAACAAAACTGAAGCCCCTACAACYAGTGGTTGCTTGAAAATTTGATGACTTYAGGAAGAAATTCTTCCCTGTGAGGGTGGTGAGGCCCTGGCACAGGTTGCCYAGAGAAGCTGTGGCTGCCCCATCYCTGGAAGTGTCCAAGGCCAGTTTGGATGAGGCTTGGAGCAACCTGGGATAGGGTGAGGTGTCCCTGCTCACGGCAGGAGGTTGGAACAAAATGATCTTTAAGGTCTCTTCCAACTCAAACCATTCTGTGACTGTGATTCTGTGACTTTGCCATAACTTTTCATCACAAAGAAAGTCCAGCTCTCATAGGGTAAATCAAAACCTCAGGAGGCAACTTAAAAGCACCCTAAAACACACTCAGATTTTTAAAGTGTAATGATTTCTGAAATCAGCTCTGAGTTGGAGCTACCTACACGAACACACACGATTTTATATATATATATATATGTGTATATATATTTATATATGCATTTGCTTGTCAGCAATGTCTTCATCTTTAAAAGCAACAATTCACTTTGCTACGACAGAGAGTTGTTGCCCAGTCACATCAGAGTTGGACTTTTGCCTCTTTCCAGCAAGTTTCCCATTTCTGGCTCTCATGTTCTGACCAAAAGGGTCGTTTTTCAATCATCAGAGAATGGGTTTGGCACTTTGGATTTAGTGCCCCATAATGACGTCTTTAAAGTTGGAGAGTTGCAGTGCACTACAAAAAAAAAAATAATAAAAAGGAAAGCTGAGCCAGAAAAATAACAGCTGAGAAACTTACTGGAACAAAATGTATATAATAAAAGGCTTTTTATCTTTTAAACACTCAAATAATTTTGTCCAACTGTAGTAACRACCCAAAACTTCTTTTTAATCCTCTCACTTGGAGCACACCTTTAAAACAAACCACAACAATGGATGGAGCTTCCTGCATCCACTTCCTGCTGGGAACCACTCTAATTCTTTGAAATAAATATGTTKCAGGTTATTTTTGTAAGGGCAATGTTCAGTATCTGTCCCCCAGTGTGTAAATGTGCAGAATACACCAAAGATTTAACATCTGCTCCAAATCATTGTACAGAGGATCTCAGGTTCTCCTAAGGTTATTACGATATTGTACAGGTGGCCAAATTATTAAAATATGGTTTAAATTCAACACTTCTGCATTTTCATAACGTGTATTGGATTCGAAGGTCTGGAAGCCACATGGAAACACCAGGCTGGCTCCCTGGAAGTCCCAACATTAAAGGGCACTTCCCAAACATTCCAGCCCCGGCTCCGCGGCACCGCAGCTGCGGCAGCGGCACCCCCGAGGTGGAGGGGATGGAAAACCCGGGGCAAGCTGCTCTCCTTTCAGACAAGTGACCTTTTCCACCAGCATTCCAGCATTACTTTCTCCACCCCACGCTGATTAAGTCAAGGCCTTCACCCACTGAGCTGGACGTGAACATGTGACTCGGAGCACACGCTGTAGCACAGAGCGCAGGCCGAGGCACACGGAGCCAAACAACTGCTGCTGGTCCTGCTGCTTTGTTCAAGAAGTGAGAGCTAACGGAGGGAAAACTAAATAAATGTGACAGCAAAAAGCTCTGCCCACACTTCACGGGTGAGATTTGGTGTTTATTCCCGGTTTGAGGTGCTCTGTTAGGAACGCACAGGAGCCTCTCGCCTGCTGYGGTGCAGAGCTCCGGGAATTTGGGTCCTGGCTGGGAGGAAGGACATGGTTCACMCCAGCACATGAGAACTCCTTTCTGCAGCCTGTGGTGTTGCTGGGCTGCTCTGGAGACCACACAAAGTGGGGTTTAGTGCAGAAACTCCTGTGCCTTATTTAGGGGAAGCACTCATTGTATTGCTGCAAGGGAGATGTTTCCATAGTAATTCCCTCTTTCCCATGGTATAGAGGTGCATGCCACTACCTCAAAAAGCACCCACCTGAGCTCCTCGGGCCTGAGGAGGCACCAGGATGAGCAGAGGGATGGAGCAGCTCTGCTGGGAGGAAAGGCTGGGAGAGTTGGGATTGTTCAGGCTGGAGAAGAGAAGCTTTGGGGTGACCTCATTGTGGCCTTCCAGTGCCTGAAGGAGATGAAGTTCATGTCCGTAAAGATAGGAAATCTGCTTCCCACAACACCTGGGAATAAGGCTATTTATAAAACCCCCACAGACTATTTTTTGTGAAAAAAAAAAACTACTAGATTTTAGTAGTTGTTATAAGTAAATATTCCTCTCTACGCACAGTCTCTTAGGGAAGTGGAAGAACACAAAAAAGTGGAAATTTTTAGGGCAGGTGCTGAATCCACTGTTGCAGAGCTTCTCCTCACACATGGCACTACAAGGTTATCCCAAACTATTTCCTGTCACTTGGGAAAAAAACCACAACAACCTGATGGAGCTACATTGGGCTCTTCGTTCCAGATCCAGGTTGAACAGTTTTGCACCAAGACTTTCTAAGGAATGAACAAAAGAACTGCTTGTTTCYGACAGCACCCCACAGGGGTTTTTGCAAGGGTCCTCCAGGGTCTAAGAGTGGAAACAGCCAGGCACAGCATTTTGTACTTCTCACTGTGCTTATTCTGCACAAAAATATCTTTTTAATTCCGATTTGGAAGCGAGTTGAGTGGAGCAGCACAAAGGCAGCCTTTGTGACCTGCGGGAATGCTTCTCATGGCAGCAGGGAACAGCAAACTCACCTCACAACCTGCTTTGACTCCACTACAACCCTTTCAAACCCTAATTTTATAGGATGATGGATGCTAAGGTTTTCTCTGCTGTGCTCTCACCTTTCCAGAGTGGCTGCCTCTGTTCTCATAGAACCTTTCCTCCCACAGGTTTGCTCTGGGATTTTTTTYCTTTTAAATTAAGCCAGGGTGTACATGCACTGTTCACCTGTTCAGTAATCAAACTGCTGCCTGCCGTGATTGTGACTCCATTGTTATTATCCACCCTCCCCCCTTTTGTTAATTCACCATGAAACAGCTTTAAAGTCTCTGGGACTGATGGAAAAAAGACAGCTTTTATTTCATGAAAAGGGATCCAAGTCCAAATCAAACCTAAAAGAAGAATTAAAATATCCATGCTGAACATGAAATATGGGGTTTTCAGTGTCTGAAAGCACATTGGAATTCTCTGATTCACACACAGGGGAAGAACCCATGGTCTTTTCCTTTATAAGTGATTGTCCTTTGAAGGTACACCACCATTCTCATGAAACATTTTCTACTTTAAAGCAATCACCCATACAAAGAACTTCTAAACATTTGGTTATGGAATTGTTTGAAAGTAAAAAAACCTGACTTGAGCCTGCCATTCAGCCTTCTTCCACACAAAGTTTGGGGTCTGTGGTCTTCCCCTCACCTTGGGATGCCCTGAGATCAAAGTGAAACAAGAGCTCTGCATTTTTACCCCTGTGAGATAAATGGTTTCCCACAGTATTTATTGCATGGAATTCTCAAGTACCTCTGCTCATCAGCTGTTCTAGGAGATCTATCAGCAGAATCTCAGTGTTTTCTCCAAAGTAAAAGAGTCTGACCTCACAGCTGTGATCTCACTCAGCTCGAGGAGGTGCCTGTAAGATGCTGGTTGTTGCTGTGTGCAGCAGCTGTCAAAACTTTCAGTCCAAAACATCTAAAGGGGAAAAAAGTGCAAATCTGACAGCATAAAAAAAAAGTAAAATCATTTCTCTCTCTTACTTTCATTTTTAGCTCATTTAGATTTTTCAGCGGTTTAGACACAAAACAGAACGTTAAAAAAAATGAGTARGGATGAGGTAGAACAAAATCCTTGCCTTTTTCAGTTTTTTGGCATGAAAATTGTAGAATTACATGTCATCAGTGATGTTCTTCCTCCGGGATGGAGCAGCTYTGCTGYGAGGAAAGGCTGGGAGAATTGGGATTGGTTCAGCCTGGAGAAGGCTCCAGGGAGATCTCTGAGCCCCTTCCAGTGACTAAAAGGGCTTTATAAAAAGGAGGGAAAGGACTGTTTATATGGACAGACAGTGACAGGACGAGCAGTAATGGGTTCAAACTGAAACAGGGAAAATTTAGGTTAAATGGAAGAAATTGTTCCCTGTGAGGGTGGTGAGGCTCTGGCACAGGTTGTCCCAAGAAGCAGTGGAAGTGGAATCGCTGGAAGTGGAAGAGAACTGGTACATCATGTAAAATCCAGAAGGAACATAATGGGATAGAGGAGTGCTCAGGAAGCAGAGCAGGGCCTGTTTTCATGCTGGATTTTCAACAGACTGCAAGAACTTTACAGCTGGAGAGTCTGAGCTGTGTGTGACCACAACCACAGGGAAAACGAGAGCAGAGTAGCAGCAACATCATTGTTTTGTCATCCAAACGTGGAAATTTTTTAAGAAATTCAAATGAATCCCAGATTTCCTGGCTTGGACATTACCTTTAAATTTGTCTGCACAGATCCCAACACATTACAAGGCAAAAGCTAAGGAGCCACCATAAAAAGCACCGTGATTCCAGGACTTTTAGGTCAGGCACAGAGGAATGGGAATTCTTCAAGGAATGGGAAAACACATCTGCCTACCAAATAAATTCTGTAGCACGACAAAGCAGAGCAGACTTGACAAGAGCCCTTGGTTTGGAAGACATTCAACAGAGGACAGTTCAGCATTATCTAAAAAAAGTAGAAAGTGGCTTAAATGATTTTAAAAACTAGGAAAAAAACCCCCTCTTGCAGTCTAATACTTTATCTTCTCTGGTTTCATTATCTGCATTTAGCAAACACCTTTAAGAAAACAAGTCTTACACAATCCCAGTTCAGACACACAGCCAAGAACAAACTTCTTCCCCCAAAGCTTTGAAGCCATCTGCCACTTCTGACAAGTCTGAAGTTTGTGAACTCCTTCAAGTATTTAAACCCASCAGCTGCTGGGAACAAGAAAGCCTCCAGTGAGCACAGAAGGAAAAAAGAAAGGTAGCAACATTCAAATATGAAAAAAATCTTCAGTCACCACTCACATCTTAGGAGACACACAGGCATCATTAGTTCTGAGGCTTCCAGAATATTTAARGGGTGAATATGAGCTGCTTTCTACATCAAATTATGGAAAAAGACAGAATTTTAAATTAAAATATCTTCTTTCATTGCCCTATAGTACTTCCTTACCACRTCCTACATAAATATTTCCTGCTATGGAGAGCTTAGAAGGAAGAATAGTGAACCCTTGAAGACTTCTGCCAAAACATCAGTTTTCAGTCTGATTTCATCTCCCAAGCTGCCAGAGTTTTGTTTGCCACTTCTACTCAAGGTGTTTAAGAGCATTCCCACACCTCAGCATAAACCCAGGCAGTAAAAACTGAATTACAGATAATATAACAACTGTTTTGCAACACTGCAAACTGCCTGGGTGATSACACCAGTACCAGAAATACATTCACAGTTCCTGCATATTTACTATTAAAGATATTTCTTGTTATCTATTTTATTTATCATGAATCAAACACGTTAAAGTAAGAAAATGGTGCAGTCAATGTGCAACTTTCAGAGCAACAGAATTCTCAGCTCACATCACACAAACAAAAACTTTGAATTAAAAGGACAGACAGAAGTGGGGRAAAACCCCAACAAACCACAAAAGGAACCATGTCCTGCACTTCATGCTTCAGAATTTGTTCCAAAATCCAGTTCCAAAATCCAGTACCACTTTAGGCAACATTTGCTTGTTGATTTGTARTTACATGAACTGAAATTTAAATCAATGACAAAGGAAAACATTGTTCAAAAATGTCCATTAACATGCAGTGGAAGTCAAAGTTACACTCAGCAGGGAACAGAATTATCTGGTAGCAACTTAATACTTTAACACCATTTTCTTACACAAACTGTTAAATTAAACAGAGGGTACAACTCAGAACTGCACCTCAATCCTAGTTAGTATTTTAAATAAACTGCTGAAATAGTTACCAACCTTCAGAGATTTCTGAGACACTTTCAAACTAAAAAATTTTATTTTCTTCTAAGAATTACATACTCTGCCTAAGAGATCTTTTATTATTCCTAACACTGCCAAAATTTTGGTGTTTTAAAGTGGATGGGTTAAATAAATTTGTCCTGGCAAATCCAGCTGAAGCAGCTTGTGATCCTGCCAGCCCCTTTCACCAGAAGAGGTTATTTTCCACTAGTAAGTCTTTTAAAGGCATTTACCATACTTTAATTACTGTATTTTGTATGAACATGTTAAAAAAAATACGTGGAGCCATAAACAAACACAAACAAAATTCTATGTATTTGTGTATGTAAAAGGACAGAGAGTGTATTTTCTCCATCCCAGACAAGAGCATSAAATATTAGAAAAACCTTTAGGTCTCAAAATAAAACAAAAAAGGAGTGTTCTCATTGGATACAGACAGACTTCCTTAACTGCAATTCCTCTTTTATACATAAAGAGAATCTACTGAGGTAACACAATCCCTTCAGGAGGAGAAAAAGGAGTTGCTTTTCTTATTCCAGGTATCTTTCCCAAAATGACTCCAGAAGAAAGCCTCCCAAGCCATGCAGAAGGAGCACACGTGTTTGCGGCGATGATGTTGAAAGCAACGAAAATGAGCAGAGAGGTAAAAATCTACTGGAATTTATTCTACTTTGAAAGAAAAAAATAAAATTCCCAAAAGTCCTCTAGAGAAGAAACTGGAGTTTACAAAAGTGCAGCCTGCAGCATGAATGTCCTTGTCAGATATAGATATTATTGTGAGTTTCACTGGTTGTCAGGAACTTCTTCAACATCTTTGTGCTTTCAGACGCATCCTGGGGAAAGGAAGAGATGATCAGCATCCCCCACACTGCTGGGAACGAAACAGAAGAGCCCCACTGTCCTCTACTCCCATTTTTGTACTCTGAACAACAGCTTTATTAAAATATTAACTGTGAGCAAAACTCAGGACTTCTGAATGAAGTTACCCACAGACCTGCTAAAGGCTCCACAGGAATTTGCAGTTCAACCATAAAACGGGATTTATGATTTTCCATTCCTCCTTGTTTGTTTATGAGAGGAAGAGCCTGAGTATTTGTTATTGTTCTCCTCCAGAGTTTAAATATTTATGGATTAGTCAGACTTATTCAGCAGAACAGAATGAGCTGTACTGAAAACTGACTTTATAGCTGAAATAAATGCTGAAATAAACACCTCAGTACACACAGACCTGTCCTGTCATTTAAATCTGTGTTCAAAGTCAAGCGTTTTCAACCAACTATACCTCACTTAAAAACATTACAGAAAGAGCAATACATTCATTTTAGTAGCTGTAATGTCATGATTTACTGTGAGGGTGGGGAGGCCCTGGCACAGGTTGCCCAGAGAAATTGTGGATGCCCCATCCCTGGAAGTGGATGGTCTTTAAGGTCCCTTAAGGGGGACAGGATGGTCTTTAAGGTCCCTTCCAACCCAAACCATTCCGGGATTCTAGGATTTTATAGCTGCTTGATTAGTGCAAAAATGCTAAGAATCATCTTCAGACATTTGGTCTTTTAGTTCCAAAAAGAAGTTATAGGTCAAAGTGAGTATTTTAAGAAGCTTTCCTGYATGCCACAAGACAGGCAGCTACAGAGCTAGAACAGAGCCATCTGGCATAYGAATGTAAAATGTAAAAATAGAAACAAAACACACAACAAAAAACTTAGAAGTTTTAAATGAGACAACTCCAAAGGAAAACTGCAGCTTACACAATCACAAGAAATMCCTCCCTGATATATTCATACCCCTACAAGAGCCTGAAAAGTCAAAATGAAGTTTTGAGGGAAGCTGTAGATTCATTACTTCTAAGCCACACAGATGTTACAGCAGGTACAAGCACTGTCCTCTGTCATTAAAATCTACATTCTTCTGCCTTTTCAGATGAAATCCCCTCAGAGACTCATAAACAGCAGAATGCAAGAGATGAAARACAGACAAAAATAGCCCAAACCTCCCATCCATTTAAAATATGAATTTTTACCTTGGCTAAACTCTTGAGGACTTTAGAAGCAAGCAGAGGCTTGAAGGCTTCAATGGTAACCGTGTCCAGCTTGATGACATCAGTGTAACACTGATACAGCACTGCAGGGATCTGCCACACCTGGCAGTAACTCAGAACTGAACACAAGGCAAAAGAAAATGGRTGCTACAATCAGCAAAAAAGGAACCTCAGTCCTGTGTATAAAAATCAGAATTTTCAACCCACRGAAGTTTATAAATGAAGTGCTCAGGATCCTCACCGCTGGACCAGCCACCCCTCATCCCCCAGGCACACAAGGAAATAAACCACCAAAAATTAGTAAAATGCAGTTGGTGTTTCTTTCCTTAACTGGAAACTGGGTATTATTGGTAAATAAAAATAATAGCAGCATCTGGGAAAAACCCTAACAAAAAACCAAACATAAAAAGAAGCGTGAACAAGATAAAATCATCCACTTTTAGCTCCTGCCAGACAAGATTTTGCTTGTGCTGCTACCACTTGATATGCTAAAATGAAAAGCTTGAGGTTTTTATTAAATTACATAACAAAACTGAATCTGACTTTTACATTGATCAGTAGCACTGTGAAACCTTCATTACCTGTAATATACAGAAAGATCTTTATGACCTTTACTTTGGATGCTCAGAGGAAAACAGTTCTTAATAAAACATGCCTAGTTCCTAAGCAAAATTCCCAAAAAACCCACTGTACAATATGCTTTGTAAGGCTACACTGAAGAATTTTCCAGTACTTCTGTCCCACACATAAAGGGTACAAGGATTTGTGGGTGGCTTGAAAATTTGTCCCTATTTTCCAGGTAAACATGTAGGATGTGAAACTGTCAGGAATTAATTTTTAAAAAGCTCATTTGTCAGGCAGTTCCCACAATTAAGCAAAAATTCTAATTGCAATGGAATGCTCCCCAGAGGGAATTCTGTGTTGCCACCAGCAGCCCTGTAAATAATTGGAATTGCAAAGTACCAGCAGCAGGAAGATCCCTCACGATGTTGGGCTGCTCCAGCAGTGGGCAGCAGACCTGCTCCTGGAATTCTTTGGTCTTCAAGGCTTTCAGGAATGGAGATGCAAGTGTTAGAGTGGATTCCTGAGTTTTATAATCAGCCACAGGACACGTTGAAAGGATGGTTACTTGCAAGCCTTCCTTCTGCATGGAGCCAAAAACCTGAAATTAAAAAAAATACATCAGCAAAATTTATCTTTTCACAATAAAAGCAGAAAACCCTCAAAGATTCATTTCAATTTCAGTGCAGAGGGCACTTTAACTCAGGTTTGCAGGACCAACCACAGTTTGAATCACAGCCTTCAGGTAGAAATTTCCCAGGCATTGCTCTTGGGATGGAAATAAAAAACCCCAAAAGAACAGCTGACATATTTACCAAATCTCATGATTTTCTGGAGAGGTTTTAGGTTTTCAGCACTTTCTATTCAACTGCAAATATGCTAACTTACTATTTTAATGAATGGTGATTGCAGAAAGAAAAAGGACTCCAAATAAAACCAGGCAGTTCAGTGAGCTGCAAGGCATTTGAAATGGAAATTGTGCTCCACAGATTTCCTACAGTATTGTAAGAGTCTTTATTTCAAATACTCGAATTTTATTTAATTCTATGCAAGTTGAATTGAGAAAGAGAAGCTTAAATTTTGTTTCTCAAATTCAAAGAACACAGTTTCAAAGCCACTGTACAAAACATCCTGACCATCACAAAACACCAACAGGAGAAAAGGAAACAGAGAATTTGGAAACTGTGACAGAAACTTGCCTGTTTCTGTCTATGTACCAATCACAGAAGAGAAGCTGCCTGYTCCCTCACATCATTGTGTCACCACTGTGACAGAAAACTGACAGAAATATTCAGAAGCCCACGTATTTTCCATTTGCTTTGTTGGGAACACTGGCTGGAATGCCTGACTGCAGAACTTCAGCTTGTGTGGTCTCATTTGTCAGCGATCACTTACTGAGAAAACACACCCAGAAGTAAAGATCTGACTCACGGAGACTGGAGATGCTCAGCAAATCAGGATTTACATACAGAAYGGGTCTGCAATTCACATTAAAAGCAGAATATTGCCAGCACAATGTTTCTGCTGTACATTTAAAAATACCAAAAACCACAAAGCCTAAAAATACTCAGAACACTGACTTGGTAAAACCACCCTCCTACTGTTCATGAACACCCACACTTGAAATCACACATATCCACCAACAAACAGGCAAGACAACAACCCCCCAACCATCTTTCTTCTGCAGTCCCAGTTTAAATGAAGTGCAGGAATGTGTGGAATACAGCAAAAGGAAAATGTTTTAGGTCTCAGGGTTTCTAAACTTCAAATCTTCCACCAAAGCCTTACTTATCTCTAACAACAGCTTGAGAATCCCTGCTTGTCCATCAGCTCAGCAGAGATTTCAAGGGAGGGAGGGAGCAGACAGACAGCAAGACAAAGTAAGCCACACTTCCCCGAGGCAAAGCAGTGACCCAAATCCATCAAGAAAATCAGGAGCTGGAACATTCGCCCCCGGCTCCACCTTATTAAAATCAAAATGATGATATTTGGAGGGACTGCACTGACCCAGCAGTGCTCCTGTACCTGGAGAATGCTGGGGTGAGGCACTGGGAATATTAAATCTAGGAACAAATGGGACAAACGCTGCTTTGGAGGCACCTTCCTTTACAGCTCCCCCCTGTGAAAGGCACAGAACACACCCATCAGCTGACACCACCCCCCAGGAGTTTCACAACTGGTTTGTCTGGTGATCCTTTGGCAGCTGCACAAATGCAGCTCTGGTGGTGGTTTTTTTAAGGAATGATGCTCCAAGAGCTGAAATGAGCCAGAGGAAATGAAAAGCAAGCAGGGAAAAGGTCTGGAAAGTGGTTAAGGGTCAACAAAATTGAAACCGTGCAAAAGAGACTGCACTAAGCTTGGAGGTTACAGCAGACAMCTGGCAGCATCAAGGAAGGGATTTCACAGACTCTGCAGAGTAAATTTGTCCATTTGTTGAATATTTAACAAAAGAAAGCCACAGGGAAAACTTATTTAACACTGCCATGTCTAAAGTATCAGACAAGAAGATCCACACCCTTAGGATTTTATTGCTCCGTTTATTTTCTTGCCAGTTTTACCTTCTCAAGCCACTGGAACTGCTGATCCTCAGCAACGTAGCAACTACACTGGCACAATAAAACCTTAAAAAAAAGCAAAAAGTCGTGTAAGCAAGTGGTTTAAAGAGCACAACAACAGCTCAAAATCATGTGGCTGCAGACAGCAACTTGTTCAGTTGTTTTGGGTTTCTTTAACTCTATTTCAACGAGGATTTTTTGCTCACAATCACTGTGAAACCATCAGGCTGTCACACATCTTTGTGCTGAGCTTCACTTATCAGAACTTTCCCCTAGTTTTAGTGAGCATTAACCCTTCAGATGATTTATGAGCTTAATCCATGATCCTGCAGTGCCTTGTTTGGGGCTGGATGAAGGCTCTCTTTTTCAGGAAGCCAAAACACAGAGGAATTCACGCTTAAAGTCACTTACTGTGGGATCTGATATCAATCTGTAGAACAAACAGAAGGAGTCTGTGGGGAGGACATTTGTGGTGCTGGATGTTCTGCACCACTCATTCCACAGCTTCACAACTCCAACCACTTCCCAGCACACAGAATCCAGAATAAAAGATGACAGGAAAGCTGCAAAACAACAAAAAAATACAGTTAATTTATAAAGAATAAAACATCTGTTCTACAAATAAATAACTGAACTRATTATTCCTTTGCAATTTGAAGGAAAAATAACTCATTTTTATCCAATTTATTTACCAAATCCAGGAAACATCAGCAATGTGAGTAGCCCCAAATTTGAAAAGACAAAGAGCTATTGTACATATAGAGATCCCTAACATATGGGATCCCACATGTTCTTAGGAATTATATCACTACCAACAACATTGATTTCTTTAGCATAAACTAAGGATGCGAATATTAAATCTCTAATACTTTTTGACGTGCCAGATTTAACAGATTAAAACCAAAAATCACTGCAGCAGCCAGGCAGAACTATTACACTGGTTCTAGAAAGCAGAGGCAAGAGTATGGCAAAAACGTTCATAAATCAGATTCCTTTCAAAAGCTACAGAAGACAGACTCAAAATACCTATTACCATTTTTCAAGGAAAAACCCGAACAAAACCCAAACAAATTAGCAAACTTAGATACAACCTAAATGTCATCTAAATGTGACTTAGATGCAAGCRAGACTTAAAACTTCTTTATGTCCACAGGGAAACAGGCACTAAAAAATTCAAGACCTTGAGGTGTGTGAAGGGGAGAGAGTGTTTCAAACCTCTGGTAAATAACCACCTCTAAAGAGGGCATTTTGAGCAAGTGAGAAATCTGAATGTGAAAAAGGGACTGACTGATCAAGGAAACAACAGTATAACCTCCCCCCCCAAACACTGTTCATTAGAAATTAAAAAATTACAGCTTACTGACCCCTATTTGGCATCTTTGACAAATCCCTGTTTCACAAAGACTAGACTGCCCTGAGAAACTCAGTACTATTAGAAAAAAAACTTTTCCCAATTAACAAACATTCCAGGAGAGGTTACCAAAACAAAAGTCAGGTGAAATAAGAAGGATTGTCCCAACTAAAATCGCAACCCGAAACATACTTTTTTTYCTTCCCTTCAACTGAAAATACATCAATTTTCAGGAAGAATAAACAGCTCTAACAAAAAGTGTGTTTTACACGTACAGAGGAACTTCAGCTTTCTCTGGACAACTCAGCTGCCTCCAGGTTAAAACTCTGCTTTTAAATGAGGAGCTGGACATTCAGTAAATACAGGGGGTCAAAGAAGGCTGGAGAGGGATTTTTCACAAGGTAATGGGATGACAGGACAAGGAGGAATGGCCCTAAACTGAAGAAAAGCAGGGTTAGATTAGATATTGGGAAGAAATCCTTCCCTGTGCGGGTGGTGAGGCCCTGGCACGGCCTTCCCAGAGAAGCTGTGGTTGCCCCATCCCTGGATGTRTTCCAGGCCAGGCTGAATGGGGCTTGTTGGAGCAGGGAGCGTCCTGGCACACCTACACCTTCCTCCCACCTCCTGCCTCCTCAAACTTATCCCCCAAAAGCCCAGCAGCACCTGCTTCTGCCCCCACCTGCGGCGTTCCTTCCTATGGCCACGATGAACCTGGAGCACACCAAGGGCTCCTCGGCACAGCCGCCCGACTTCCAGGTCCACAGGACGTCGATCTCCCTGGGAAAACAACCACAGAATATCCCGAGTAGGGAGGCGCCCACATGGATCCATGAGTCCGACCCATGGCCCCGCACAGGAAAACCACAAGAATCCCATCATGTTCTAGATGGAGAGCGTTGTCCAAAGGCTCCTGGAGCTCTGGCAGCCTCGGGGCCGTGCCCATTCCCTGGGGAGCCTGTTCAGTGCCCCAGCACCCTCTGGGGGAAGAACCTTTTCCTGATCTCCAGCCTGAACGCCCTCCCTGCCCCGCGCCGCCGGTACCTTTTTTTCTCGAGCTCCCTGCGGATCTCCCGGTCCTCGGGCGTCTCCTCCCGCGCCTCCTCCTCCTCGTCCAGGCCGGCCCGGGACGGGGCCACCACCACCTCGCCGAAGAAGGTCGCCATGGCCGCCGCAGCGCCTGCGCGGCTCCGCCCCGGCGGCGCCGGAACAGCGCCCGCGGAGCGCCGGAGCGCGGAGCCCCTGAGGGGAGAGACCTGCCCGGGGAGCCGCCCGTGCCCCGGCACCAGCCCCGCCACCACCACCCCGAAATGCTGGCCCCCAGGGGACACAGCCCGACCCCCCCCCCCGGCTGCCCCCTCCTGTCAGGGAGTTGTGCAGAGCCAGAAGGTCCCCCCTGAGCCTCCTTTTCTCCAGGCTGAGCCCCTTTCCCAGCTCCCTCAGCCGCTCCTGGGGCTCCAGCCCCTTCCCCAGCTCCGTTCCCTTCCCTGGACACGCTCGAGACCCTCCAGGTCTCTCCTGCAGGACCCAGAACTGGACACAGCCCTGGAGGAGCCTCTCAGTGCCCAGCACAGAGGGACAATCCCTGCCCTGCTCCTGCTGACATACAACTCCTGATCCAGGCCAGGGGCCATTGGCCTTCGTGGCTCCCTGGGCACCCCTGGGCTCGTGTCCAGTTCCTGTCACCAGCACCCCCAAGGCCTTTTCCAGCTTTCCAGCCCCTCCGACCCAGCCTGGAGTCCCATGGGGTTGTTGTGATCCCAGGGGAGGAGAAGCCTTGGCCTCGTGTAACCAAATAAGAGCACAGTGACATTGAGGTGTATGTACAGCTTTACTTTGGTCGACTAACACATGTACATCATCAAAGCCTTTAACRCTAAAGAATTTGATTCCGTTACGATTCTGTACTGCACTTTGAATGCTTCCCTCCGTTCATGGTGCCTGTTTGCCATCACAGGTTCAGGTTTGCTTTAAAACAAATTAAAACACTCCCCCCCAATCACATTAAATAAAGATCCTACTTTTACAGGTCTATTACTTTACTTCCCTGAGTACAGCTAGACCAAACCAAGAATGCTGACTTAAAAATACCAGGAAGGTGAAAGAACTGCTTCCTGCAAGGCTGAGAAGAACCAGTTCTGTAAGAGTCAGCTCTTTTAAATAAATTAAAAATAAATAAACTCCTGGAGGGTCGAAGAGTCAAAATCCCTTTCCAGTTCAATAAATTCTCTTCCCACTGGCTTTTTGGAACCTSTCTGTGTGTATAAAATCAGGAAATACAAACCAGCATGTGCTTTGCTTGGAAAATAAAGTGTTAGGTTCCCTAAGCCAGTGATTCCCTCTGGGATCTACAGATCCAGAGGCCAGAACCTTCTCCAGCTTTCAGGAATCACTATGAACGTGTGTATGAGTGTGCAGTGACAGAATACAGCACCTGAAAGAAAACCAGCTTTGTAAACCTAAGCCTGAATCAGAAATACAAATCTACCAGCCAAATTTTAGCTGTTTAAACTAAAAAAGAACAAAAACTCTGACTTTCACTTCAGAGTTCTTAGATCAAAATTTGTTCCCATGTTGGAGGTTGTACTCCATAGAACACTGATCATAAGCAGCTGCTGAACAATGCAGTTTATGGAAAATATAAAAAAATAGTGGACTCACTACCTTTTAACAAAGTTTGCCCCTAAAAGATAACACAAAGCCACCTTCAAGTTTCATCACTAAACACAACAGTTTAGTGAACACACCTCTATTTYAGAAACCAAATGAAGAACCCAAATAAACATTTATCTTGAATTTACAAAATTCTGCTGCATCCTATTAAAGACTATGCTCTAAATAAAATTTCCTGGGGCAAGAATTATTTAAATGATTTTTTGACTTCATATGGAAGTTTTAAGGAAAAAAAAGAGTATTTCTCTATGCTGAGATGAAATTCTGGACAGCAAAATGCTGTGATGGTAAATACAGACAATGTCAGTGAGGTTGTTGAAGTGGCTCTCACTGATGCCAACTCCCTTTTCCACGATGTACCAGGAGTTCTGCCATTGATTGTGCAGCCAACGCTGACTTTTTTACCCCCAAATCCTTCCAGATTCTACTACCAGTCCAATCTGCTGGAAAACCACTTAAACTTGCTATTTCAGTTCAAATGAGCTGGGTTAGGATAAATCTGATACTCTACCACATCTTCTACTGAATGGTGAGATCAGGAATCACCAAGTTTTGCCAAGTGGGGGAAAGGGAACTTGCAGAGCAGAGGAGGAAATCTGGAGTGGGGAAGGAGCAGACATTCCCTGGTTGGGCTGAGGGCAGCCATCGTGGGGCTCCCACCAGCACAATTCCAGGGAAAAGGTAAGAACTTAGAGTTGCTGTGTGTTTTTATCATTAATGTGTGTTCAGTCAGGAATTTTCCACATATTTTCCTGGAGAAATTTTCTTTCTTGTCAACAACAGTCACCTCAAACACTCTGAAAACAGGAGATGTACTGCAGTGCTCAGAAACTGGTAAGGTTTAATCAACGGGAAATCTAACATTCAAACACTTTAAATATGGAGGAACAACAGAAATGTAGCAAAAAAGTCTGGAATGTCAGAATCCTGCACCTCAAACTTTCAACGCATAAAGAAAACAGAACAAGTGTTTTGTTTGTTTTTCTATTTTATAAAGAAAACACACAAAAACCCTTAGGCCCAAGAGTTCACCTGCATTTCATAATCTTAAAGTTTACAGTATAGAAGTCACATTAATGATGTACTACCTGTCAGCAGAACCCTCTCTTCACCAAAGCCTCTGGAATTGGCAAATAAATTTCTTCACTGGTAACTGCTTATCAGCAATGGAAGTACAGAGCAGTGAACATCTGCACTGAATCAAGTTGTGAAGTTATCAGCCTTTTCACTCCTCTTTGGATGCAATGCTTGCATCCACCAGGTTTTTAGAGTGTGTACTATTATTTAGAAGCCTGTTACTATTGTAGATGATTTCATACAGCATTAGAGATGTTTGAAATCTGTTCTTGAATGTTGCATGACCTAGGTAGTATTTCATTGCAGCACCCATAACAATAATACTCAACATACTGCTATTAACCTGTTTGCAGTGTTTTAACATTTTTTAACTCTCGTTATATGTAATAAAATACCAGTAAAGACAAAAAATTGCCCCTATAATGAGGCACATTTTGGCATCTGTGCTAAATGCTGCTACATGGGCAGGCAAGTGCAAGTCAAAATATGAAAAGGAGAAAGTCATCATCTAATCACATTCATAACTTTTTCATAGAAAAATATAAATATATTCCCTGAAATGTAGGACAAAGAAGAGCCAGCATCCATCAGGAGTTCTAGTGCTATTACCATTAAAAAAAAAAAAAAAAAAAAAAAAAAAAAGGAAGATGGGCTGGCTTTCCTTTTTTTAAGGTTACGTTTCGCAGTCGGCGTCGTCGAGGGCTCTGTCGTCGTCGTCGTCGCCGCCGTCGTGGTAGCGCACAGTCCTCCTGCCGCCGTTGCGCGTGCGGATCTTGGAGCGCCGGTTCTGCGCCCGCCGGCACTCGCTGTACTCCACGTCCTCCGAGTCCTGCTCCTGCTTCAGTTTCCGACGTTTCCTCCGCTGCGGTCTCCTGGAAGGCTTCAGCGAGTTGGGGTTGGTGATGTCTTTTCTGTTGGTTTTCRATTTCCGCTTCCGCTTCCTCGTTTCTGTGGCGTCGCTGCAGATGCTGTTCTCGGTTCCGGAGTCCGAGTCGGAGAAGCAGTTGAAGGTGGCTTTGGAACTTCCTGCGGTCCCAGGTGCTTCCACGTCCTCTGAGACGGAGCTTTTCTCCTCTTTCTTCCCGCCMGTTTCAGACTCTGTTGTTTCTTTGAAGTCATCCAACGGTTTTGATCTCTTGAAAGAAGCTCTGGATTTTTTATTTGCTGCCACTCTGGTATTTTTAGTTTCAAGTTTAGCTAAGTCAGAATCTCCCTCCTCTTCAGAGTTACTCGTACAATGGTTGTGGGCTGAAGCTGACTGCCTCGACATTCCCCAGTTCCCCCCGTTTTCTACCCTGTGGTTTGTGGAATTCTCCTCCGAGGAGTCGTAGTCAAGATTATCGAGAGCTGCAGCACGGAGCGGTTTGTGTGCCTGCCTGTGGTTATCACTCTGCTTCTGAGTCTCTGTCTCAGAGTCAGTCCTTTCATTCTCAGACTCAATAATATATTTCCTTTTAGAAACAGATGACTCAGGGCAGGAAAGTTTCTTTCTGCTACAGAACTGTTCTCTCTCATTCTCAGACTTGGAACAAGCCTCTACTTCCGAGCTGTCGAACAGCTTCTTCCGGCAGGCTGAGGACATGCTGCCCTGGAGCTGCTTCCGGTTCTTCTTCACTKTGTAAACACTTTCTGAGCTTGATAATTCCTCCTTTGCATCGCTCATTATCTTAATCTTATTAGCTGCCAGGGTGGCACATCTGCGGGGGTTCTTCTTCTCRGTCACGTTGGACACCTTGATGTGCTTCTTGTAGTTGATGATGCACGTCCTGCTCCGGAGCACTTTGGCACTTTGTCCAGCCTCCTCGGATGTTGATTCTACAAAAGAAAGATTTAAAAGTTCTTTTTAATGTCTTACATTCCTGGAATAATTAGTTGGTTATGCCCGAACTCTGCCACCTTTAATAAAATACTCAAAAGCATTGAATATTATTTTGATTTCAACTGTTAAGTGCTATTTATCTCAATTCTTTACTAMAATACCATCAGCCAGTCCCAGGGATACTTTAACTCTTGGGATTGGTCTTTTGAGATAATGGAAAGGTTTGAAAGTGACATTCTTTAGCATCACTCTGGTAATTGGCTCAGAAATTATAACTAACTTAGCAAACAAATGCTTTCATATTATTAACACTTATATAATTAGAAATTAATTACACATTTTTWGACCTTTTTATTCTAGAAAAGAAACTAGAATTTAAATATTTTAAATATTTAAATATTTAAAAAAAAAATTTATGTTGACACAAATTTCACAGTTTTATATGGCTTCATGTGGAGAACATTTAAACCCTTCAGTTCTTTAGTGTCTTTAACACTAAGATTGCTGCTAACAATGAATCTTTCATTTGGTGTTTTTTTTATTTAATATAAAACTTGCTTCTYATGTTGGGTTTTAAAACAAATATTCAACCTGTAAATCATGTGAATGATGCTATGAAGATCAATGTCCCTTCTAAATAAAGCAATTATTCACAGAGATGAATAGAAATCAAAAGCAGAAGGTCTAGAAGTAAATTTTAAGAAAAACCAAGAGGGAAAAGTTATGKGACATAAATTCCAGTGTCCAGCTTGAGTACCAATAGTAGCAATATCTTCATATACCAAATCTGGTCCTTATTTCAATATAAATCCTTTTATGTACTACTCAAGTATATTCCTCTTTTTATGTTTCCAAAGAATAATTAATTTCCTTTCTTTGTTAAGAATTTCCATAAATTATACATGAATATTACTACTACTACTACTGTTAGTTGTCTTGTGTGATTTTATGGCCAAAGCATAACACATTTCTGYTGAACACTACAAAATGCTGTATAAAAACTGAACTAATTCACAGATTTAAAAAATGAAGAGTTAAATCTTAAATTCTAACCTGTCCTCCAAAACTATTAAGTAGCTGGAACACAAGGCTAAAGAATAAAGGAATCCAGCCTTTCTGCAACACTGACAGAATATTAAATTTATACTCTGTGTACAAGATCTTAAATTTGGAACAAATCTATAACAAAAATTATTGAAATTCCCCACTAAATATCCAGAATTAAAAGCTGCAAAGGTACAAATAGGTGGCACAGGCAGGAAGAGGGAGTGTTAAACCAACTATCCACAAAAACTGGGAGTGCTTTTAAAAGACACAAAGATGTGAAAGTCTTGTTCATAAAGGCGTCCTGGAGTTCAGGCCAAACTCCAAACCTGGAATACTGGGTAGGAAAATCCAGGCATAGCTCAAATCAGCTCATCTGCAGGGGGCACTACAGTCCACAAAGTATTGACCAGCTACACAGTTTATGTGAAAATTTTGCTTTGAATCTTTCCTAATATATAAAACCCCATCTAAATACTGTGTATCTATAATATATATTACATAAAGACTCCAGAAAACCCCAAAGCAGTTTTATATTTGACTCAGGAGTTCTGACATATGAAGYACATTCAAGTAAGATTTTTCAATTCTATAAAGCTGTTAAAAGATTTCCATCCCCCCAATTTTCTTCTCCCCTCAGTAATCCAGCTGGGTCCTTTCCCATTGCTAATGATTAATTCAGAAAAGTTTTCAGTATGTTTAGCAGCTGTAAAAACTAAAATGTGAGTACAAAACAAGTAAATATTCCTTGTGGAGAACTGTCAAGACAGATTCAGCATAAGAGACAATAATTTTCTTCTCAAGATTCTCAAAGCACAGTGACAGGTTTGGAAGGATTAGACCAAACACCAGCCTGTGAACAGTCTTTCAAATTCCAAATCAGGACCAATTCCCTAATCATATGAAGCCACATAATGGTACAGAACCTGGTTTAATAAACCTCAGCATCATTTTGATAAGCTTAAAAAACACCCCAAACCAAAACAACACTCCAAATCATAACRTGTCAGGCAGCACACAAAGATCTGAGTGACAGACAAAATTACAGAATAAAACCCAAAAATAAAAGAATTTAACTTTCTGAGACAAGTGGAATAGTAAATCTTCATTCTGCAAAGTGCCTCTCTGTCTTAAGGACTCTACACATGACAGAATAAAATCTTAAAGTCGAATCAAGTTACAGGTTCATGGATGTGAGAATAATTTAAACACCTTTCAATCAAATTCATTTTGAAAAACTACCCATAAAGTTATTTCAACGRAAAGTAACAGTTGTAAATCTGCTGTAGCACAGAAAATCTCAACAGAAAATTAAGRTAAGAACTGCAAACCAGAGGATTTTGATTACCAAAATTCTCAAAACAAGGAGCAGGTCAGAGAGAGAACACTCTGCTCCCTTGGAGATTTTCTCTGTCATCTACTCAGTATCAAGAGATAGAAGCATTAACTTTAAGAATGTTACCTTTTCTAACGATTTTTGTTTTTCCTTTTCTCTTCCTCATTTTTGCTTTTGAAGAAGTTTCACAGTAATTACTGTTATTGGAATCGCTCTCAGAGTCCGAATCAGAAGAGCGATGGAAGCTGGCGGCAGCTCCAGATTTGGAACTCCTTACAATCCTAGTGGGCACCAAGCTCTCCCACACAAAACTCTTCTCCCCCTCTCTGGCTTCTGTTTCAGATTCTGCTGTGTCCTCTAAATCACTCAAGACTTTTGCTTTTTTTAAAGGAGGAGCAAGCTGCAGATTAGAGGCTTTCCTGCCATTCCATCTATCCGACTCAGAGTCCACCTCATCCTCGGAGTTGCTCACTGCAGGTTTGTTATGTGCAGACGTTGACTGGTCAGAAACCTTCTGGCTGCTCCCATCCTCGGAATTATGGCTTTTGGAGTCCTCCTCTGAGAAGTCTAAGGTGGGACTTTTCACTTTGGGAGGCACAGCACAGACAGGGCCCCGCGGCTGTTTGTGACCGTTGCTCTGCCAATTCTTCTGCTTCGTCTGCGCGTCCGGCTCGGAATCCGAAGTTCCRTTTTCAGATTCGCTGACGAATTTCCTTCGTGGAGCAGAGGAACCAGGCTGAGAAAGAGTTTTCCTCTTGGTGAGCTGCTCTTSTATTTCTTTGTCACTCTCAGACTTTAGGCCCGCATCATCCTCGGATCCCTCCAGCAGCATTCTCCTGGCAGCGGCCGAGGCGTTCCGGTGMGGCAGCTTCCTGTTCCTGCAGCCAATTCCGATGCTTTCTGAGCTTGACACCTCTTCCTCCACGTCACTCATCAGCCTTAATTTATTGGCAGCCACGGCAGCACTCCTGCGTGGGGTTTTCCTGTGCCTGCCAGTGCTATTGCTCAGGGACTCGGATGTCACCACCGAAGTATTTTCAGAGTCACTTCCATATAACTTTTTCCTGACCGTTTTCCTTGTATTCCCRTTCTCCTGAAGAAGTGTTCCTGTAAAGGAAAACAGAGATTAAGATCTTAAATATAAAATAGCAGCTTTGAAGTCTTGTCAAAACTGAGACAGGTTCAACCCACRGACATGATGCATGAAATACACTCCTAGTAATAATCATGTGCTTTTGTGGTCATGAATTTCGGATTCATTCTAGTGAAAATCAGAACTTCATTAAGAATTGCTGCTTTTTTACTTAAGATCTAAAATGTTCCAAGACATTCCCTCTCACCAGGCTCTTGGTTTCTGCCCTCCACCCCTAAGTCATGAAAAAAAATCCTTTTAAAAGTTGAGTGTAGATTTTGAGAGCTTCAAAAYTACCACCAATAAAAAAGTATCTTGCATATACAACGATTTAAAAAAATACTAACCACACTTAGTTATTTTTATAAATATAACTATACACGTGAATATGCACTTGTCTTGCTGTTCACAAGGAACTCCTCAAACCCCACCTGTCTGTTTCCTCTGGGCAGCTCGATTTCGAGTGACCCTGCGATTGCTGTTCTTCCTCCTGCACACCCCATTGTGCAGAGGAGGTGACACAGGAGCCACAGAACACTCTTTGCTGTCTTCTGAGCTGCTTGTGGAGGATGAAGATGAAGAGGAAGTAGATGAAGAAACCACAGAACCTTCCATTTCACTTTCTGTTAAAAAAAMCCCAGTAATTGGCAATTAGAATTTTAAACAGCTTCCCGTTATGAGCTACGTTTTGTTGATCCTGGAAATCTTCAAAATTTCCTCATGTTCTCTTAAAATACATTCTCATGCCTGATTGCCTTCCAGGGATCAAATTGATACCTCAACAAAATCCATATTCATGCAATGTTCAGTGACAGGAAGCTTCTTTAACCTGTATTTAGGTTTCAAATAATACAGCTCTTTTCAAATTACAGATTTAAGTGAAAGGCATGTTAAAAACACAAATCCAGGACTTGCATTCTTACTCTTTGAAATAAACTGAATTTTTGTCAAGCTGAGGTGTAGGGGAAAAGACAGGAAAGTTTTTATGTCTCAGGGAACTTCTGTCATTTGCTAATTTTGGATGACAATTTTCATGTAACACACACATATATATACACATATGYGGGCATATAAGCTGTATTTTATATGTATCATTTATCAAAGACACTACTCTTTCCTATTAACAGATTTCTTGATTAAAAGTTAATTGATTGTATTCTACATGACTTYAAATCAAAACCCTATATTTAGTACAGATCTTTTTGTAACATTCACTATAAATACTGTAGCAAGCACCCAAAATTCAGTAAAATCATGTAAACAATTCCACGTTCCGAACGCAAAGCTCATTTAACACCTCAGAATGCAAAGTGTGGCAATTACAAAGTTCCTGACCTGATGACAGAGCAGAACAATTAGTTAGTGTTGTGGATCTGGCTTTTCCATTCCTCTCAAAGGATGCCAGGCACGCGGAATCCGAGGATTCTCCCGAGGAGCTCTGGTTGTAGGTGCCAGCGTTGGGTTTATGGCTTGTGACACAGGCAGCTCTGCTTGAGGTAGGCTGAGGGAAGGAATCTTCCTGCTCAGATTCAACTTTTGCCTGAGACTTTAATGGTTTCTGCTTCAAATTTCTAGTGAGAGTAAAAGTAGGAAAAGCAACACAGGTTGTTAAACTGTGAGAGGTAAGGCAATTATGTATTTTAACATTTAACTGTCTGCCCTACGATTTTAGATTGATGGGAGTGTGGTTAATTTGTGAGAATTTTAACTCTGACAAGGATAAACATGAAGTACTTTCATTAAAATAATCATTTGCACTCCTAGTGAAGTGATACAAGAGGAGACAATGTTTCTCTGCTCTGAGAAACAGAATTTAATGGTGAATGTCTTCTAGACAATCCATGTCCTTTTATTTTCACCAGGAAAGTGCAGTAACAGCCTCAATTCCTGTTGGATTCCCAGCCTGTGGTTAATTGCACATAAGCCTCAACCTAAGTTCCATCCAGACTAACRTTATTCCACAATAAACTGAGTTCCCAAGACACACAGAAGGTGGAACTTTACAGACAGTTCACTGCTTCAAATAAAGAAAAACTCACCAATTTGATTCTTCCTCAGTACACATGCTTGAGTGCTACCTGCAATCCTGCTGAGTCAATTATTTTCACATTTAGAACTAATTTTAAATTTTTGTCCTTACACTGCAGGTTTTCATACATTCATCCAGGTGCACAAGATGTAAAATGCTATTTCTGTGATCCCAAMCCTCAGTTCTGCTGTGCACCACTGCCTTGTAAACAAGGCACATACAATGCTCCACATACAAGCACAAGTGAGATTCAAAAGACAATTTCTGCCTATCCTGTTTTAAATATAAAAGTAATCCCCTAAAATTAGGTTTTTTTTTCCTTAAAATTCTTACTCCTGTCCTTTTCCTGGCAGAGAAGGAATGCTGGACAGTAGCAGAAAGAGTAAAGTTCAGTTTCAATAATTCACCACATTTAGCTTTTATATTTTGTCTCACTTTGTCCCACTTGAGTTAATCTTGTCAAACAGCAAGTGAATTAAGCATTTGTTTGCCTTCAAAAGAAAAAAGGCAAATCTAATTACCAACAGAATGCTACAGCAAGTGACAATTTCTAGAAATTCCATGGGACTAACTTTATTCTGTACATGAGAAAATAMGTAATATATGCAGCAAGTAAATACTTGTTTCATTTCTCATTTTTTCAGTTAAATATTGATTTTCTGACTCAAATATTTAAAAAAACTCCCTAAAACAACCTCCCAACCTTACCTACTCTTCTGTCCCTTTGCTGTTTCACAGCCAGTTTTACACTAAAAAGCCCCTATTTTTTTGCATATTTTTCCTACTGCACAAGAATTACAAAAGTCTCAGTGGGGTTAGCAAACCATTTMATAAATCAATTGTTCTCCTCTTCACAGACTAAATGTGAGAGTCAATATGAGTATTAGTCAGCTGTGATACATCTCTGTAACTTCATAATTTGGTTACCTGAGCATTTTTGTRGGCTGCTGCACTGAGCTTTGATTATTAAATCTTCTCGTGTACCTCTGGTTTCTCCGGAGCTTTTCATTCTGTTTCTGACCATTTTTGAAATCTGAAACAATTCTTCTTATTTTCTCTTCAAATAGTGCTGACAATCTCAAGGTCATACTGTAAATCTAGGTAAGGAAGTGGTTTATATTAAAAACAGATCCTTTTATCCAAGAATAACATTTCTAATATTAAAAACTGTACAGAAAAGCAATAGAAAAAGCACATGCAGTCCCTATGTAACACTAAATAAACAAGAAATGCACATATTAAATATTTTTGTCATATTTCTCCCCGCTATCTACCCAACCAGCAGCTTTACCAAAAGTACTGATAAAGAAATTGCAAAAAAAGATTTAATTTCATTAAGACATTCATAAACYCCCAAATATTAGCAGCTACCTTTGACTTTTTGTTTGGAGTATAAGATTTTGCATTACTAAATATGAGTCTTATATCTTTGCACAGTTCCATTGGAGTGTCATAATTTCCAGCTTCCAGAGTTTCCTTCACTGTACCAAAGTCCATTGGAGTGTCTATAATATGCCTGTAATCCTACATAAAACATAAGGAAAAAAGATTTCTGTGAAGGTAGAAAGGAAAAAAAAACCAACCAAAAAGCCCCAAAACACAATGACCACAAAAAAACCCCCACATTAAAACATCTTAATCTTTCTTTCTCTCCTCTTAGTGTTTTTTTAGAGAACCTCAAGATGTTTTGAAAACATAAAGTGAGACTCAAAACTAAAAATGTGAATTCACCAGGAAAAGTTACATGCYTGTAAAGAAATTTTTTCACTTTAAATTAAGTTTGTTGGGGTTTTAGACAAAAAAAAAAAAGAGACTGAAGAGTTAGTAAGAATAMAATGAACAGCTAAAACAGAAGGAAAAAGTCAAATTCATAGCTCAGGCKCAGTAAACAGGCTTTAGACCCTCAAGAAATTCGTTTTAATTAAGAAAATACAGATTTAGCTAAAATTATTTCCCTACGAGGGACAATAAGACAACAAGAAAAAAAGAATCTATCAGGGTTACTAAGAACAGCTTACAGGATATTGATCCAGATCAACTGGCTGCCTGAAAGGTTCAGAATCCTCACACTGGAAAATCAAATTCACCAGTTCCATACACTGCTTCTTCCAACAGTTTTCATCATAGCCACTTTTCTGGCTTTTTCCTTTTTTTAAGCCTCGTCCCTTGGGAAAATAAAAAAAGTTAGGAAAAACACTGAAATATAGCAAGAAAAAAATTAAACCTGATAATCTGTCTGCAGTTGTTTTTGTAGCAGAAAAATGCACTTCCAAACACTGTTTCCTGCAAGATTTATTAATAAAATCTGGCAAATTATACCATTTTCTTTTACTGTATTTCAAAAATTTTTAATACTAAATAAGGCACAACCCCCAATACTTTCTGACAGATATTATTCTCAAAAGATTTGAATAATATCCATCATTCAAAATATTTTTTTCCAGGCATCTTGGCTGAATAATGATTTTATTTCAGCATCATAGAGATAACTGAAAACTCTTAAAGACTGAGGAGCACTGGTATCAAGCTTGTAAATAATATTTTCTACACAACTATATACAGTAAATATAGAAGCATTACAACAGCAAAGACCTATTTAAGCAAAACTTTTTCTCCTGAATTCCATCAGGAAAATTCTGTTGTATAATTGTTATAAAACCAATTTCAATACAGACTGTTAGCCATTTCCTCCTGCCAGATCTGATTTGGGTTATAAGGTAAAGATTGGCCAACTCACTTTTCTTCTTCTGTATGATGTTCTTGGAACACATTTTTCATCATCCTGCACGAAATAAAATAAATAATTTTAAAAATTATGTCTGAAAAAATGGGTGTTAAAAGTGTCATTAGATTTGACACTGGGATAAAATTAAATTTTCTTCTTMATTCTTTCAATGAGACAGAAGAGGAGCATAAAAATATTATCAGTAAAGCAATTCACTGTTAATAAATGACATAAAACTGTCATTAAAAATTCCTAATATATTCCATGTTTGTATTTCTATGTAAATAATTCAACAATTTTACCAAAAATWCTTGAAGGTTGGTGGTATTTTCTTGCAACCATAAATTACTGGAATTATCCACAAAAAATGCCATCTTACCAGCTCAGCATCATGACAATCTTGTTCATCATCTGTTGTGCTACAGAGTTCAAAAATGTTTGTACAGTCCTGATCACTGCAAGGCAATTAAATCTCTGTTACTGGAACAGCAAAAGCAGAGCTGTTTTTTTCCCAAGATTAAACTCAGGCACAACCAAGTGCTACATATAAAATGGAAGACAGTAACTAAGTATTAAATGGAATATAAAAATCAGCTTTAGGAATTTCAAAGGGGCGTTCCCAGCTGCAGGAAGGCTGCCCACACTCACTTGTTTCAAAATAAACCTCTCAGTGAATTAAATCAGACAAGCTGCAACAGGAACTTCTACCCAGGACAGCACAGAACTGACTTTTTATAGACTGAGCTACTCAACATATTCAATGGCAGGTGACATTTTGGGACTATAAATACCAGGGAAAAAGTTAAAGTGCCTCTAAGCTGAACATTTCAGTATTTAAGGTTACACTCAGATAGAATTATACACCTGTCCTTACYGAAAAACACTGAAAAACAGTCAAAAGCAGGACTCATCACAAAAGGATATTAAGTTGCTTTTACTCTTCCACTGTTAAAGAGCATGAGGATTCAAGCAGTATTTAGATTAAAAAGTCACTTACTTGATAAACTTCAAGAGCTGGGTGGTGATTTTTTTTGCAGCTCTGGCAATAGCACTCCCAGGCTCATTGAAGGTTCTGGCATTGCTTTCAATGTACCTGACTTCCCAAACCAATGCTGAGATTCTCCTTGAAATTAGAAAACATTGCACCTTTAATACTAAAGAAAAGCTAAAAAATGCGCAAAAAATTAGATCTTTGTAGTTTTCTGTCCATATTAGATTTATATGTCCTTTATGTCTCACTAGAACAGTCTCAAACTTTTCCTTCACGTGGAAAACCCAAGGAAGCAAAACCAACAATGCATATCTTTCTTCACTCATTTGCCAACTCATTAATGATAATCCATCCTCAGAGAGTTTGTGATATAAATTCAGTTAATACAACTGGCCAAGTAAGCACTCAATCATAAAATACCACWGAAATTATATTGAGGATTGTGGATTCCCTGGAATGTTTAATAACACAAGCTTTTTTAAAAAGCTTGCACCTGATCTTATTCAAAAAGAGAGGGAAGAGTATTACTTAATCACTATCCTAAATAATCACATTTATTCTGGAAACATCAGAAGCTGCTTGTTACAAAGCTCTGACAAATGGAACACAAGTTGAGTCATATCTGAGGAATTTTTAATTAATAAATACAAAGCACAAGCAATTAAAAAAAGAGAGTGACAAGAAGCTTTGCCTAATTCCATTTTTAAAGACATCTCAGCTATGATGTTCCTTTCTGTCTCCCCTCCAAGACCTTGCTTTGAGGCCAACTGACCACTCAAAGCAGCACCCTGTGTAAAATGCTACAAATTGAAATTATAACTCGACAGAAATGAGCTGGCACAAACACGTCATCTCATTTTTCCAATTCCTTACAACCGTGAAGCAGAGATACTTCAAATTTGCARTTCTTCACCTACAGAATTTTAAATTACTTCCCAGGACATTCTTTCCCTTGTTTGCCCTGGCAGCACTGACCTGTAGAACCTGTTGGCCAGGCGCGTGCGGATGGTGTTGAGGTCTGTGGGATACGCGACCACGGTGCAGTACTTGGGGTACGTGCACAGGTCAACGGGGCCAGCAAAAGCTGCTGAGATGTCTGTGAGAAAACAGCAAAACCAGCAAGATTGAATTATTTGATCTAATTGTGGCCTTCCAGTAGCTGAAGGGAGCCTACAGGAAAGATGGAGATGACTATTTACAAGGGATGGAGTGCCGGGACAAGGGGGAATGGCTTCAAACTGCCAGAGTAGGGTTAGATTAGAGATTAGGAAGGAATTCTTGACTCTCAGGGTGGTGAGGCCCTGGCACAGGTTGCCCAGAGCAGCTGTGGAAGTGTCCAAGGCCAGGAGCTTGGAGCAACCTGGGCTAGTGGAAGGTGTCCCTGCCCATGGCAAGGGGTTGGAAGGAGATGAGCTTTAAGGTCTCTCCCAACCCAAACTGCCCAGAAAAACATATGAAMAATAAAATATTTTATCATCGGGAATTTTTAAAGGATGCCATGGATATTCCAGGGAYCTTACATTCTCCTAATGTAACATTAGGAGAAAACTACCTGAAGCTCAGATCACACTCACCAAGAGTCATGAGCTGATCAATACCACGGATGATCCGTTCACAGGCCTCATCACGAGATTTCATCCCCCACTCCCCTTCCTGGGGTTTGTACAGGAGCTTCTCCACCTCTTCCAAAGTCACGGAGACACTTGCTCCTAATTCTTCAGGCTGATCAACTGGAGAGTGGGAGCAAGTTGGGAAAGAAGTGAGAACAAGACTAATTGTTAAGCACTCACACTTATTTAATAATTACGTGATTGCAACTGACAAAAAAATTCTTGCCTTCAAGTGGAGTTTAATGCTAACGCTGTGGGAAAAAATTACACAAAATGTACACAAACAGCAAAAAAATCCTTTATTCTCTTGTTCTGCAGTTCTGAATTAAATTGATTATCTTTTTGACAACTAATCCAGTAACTGCTCTCTCAGTATTTCCCAAACTTTCCTCCCTCCACCCAGCTGGTGCTGACAAGCACTGGAAACGTGAATTGACAAGACAAACAAGGAATCCAACTGTTTCATTTACAGATAATCTGGATTTGACCAGCAAACTGTAAATTGTTGGGTTTAAACTATGTGCAGTGAGGATTTGCTGACTGGAAATTACTTTATGTCTATTCTTCTCACACCCCCTTGTATTATAATGTCTTTAAGAACTCACAAGACAGACAGAAATCACGTCAGGTCCACTACTTGCATGAAACAAAGGAACTGGAAAGAGAGAAAAGCACATTAAACTGTTTTATTAAAGAGTTTCTACCTACCATTATCAGGGACTGGTTCCATGTCCCACGGGCTCAGCTTTTCAATCTCACCGTTATCCCATCTGGTTCACCAAGTAAAAAAATAAAATAATAATTTAAAGTTATCTTGACTCAAAATATTACCTCCAAGCATATTTAAATCTCAGCCACAAGCACATTTCAATTACAGCTATTTTTAGGTATTGACAAAATACCCTGTATAAACATGTACATACACAAAAGCATTAGTTTGCAATGAGCAAAAGGAAACATTCTTCATAATGACTTTCAGATTAAAACTGTGCTCTGGATTTTGGCTGTATGCAACTTATCCAATATATAAATCATTTTACAAAGCCTGTATGAAGAAGAAAAATAAGCTGCACACTTGGAAAAGTGAGACAACATCAAAGGAAAGATTTGAGAAAAARCACAGGAGAGGATTTTTTTTGCTGATCACAAGAGGAGTTGTGCAAGTCCATGGAATGTTTCAGAGTAAGGGAGAACAGTAAGTGATGCATTTCATATGTTAATGTTTCAATTTATAAGGCAGAGATATTATTTATAATKTATAAGACATTAAGACAAAGCAAAGAATAAATCTAAAACGAAGAAACTGAAGTTAATTAAGGTCCGAGACAAAGCAAAAAAGCAAACACAAGTGCTATTGATAAATCTGCATATTCACTCTGATACTTAACTATTAGCTATGAACATCATTTTGAGATCTCTCCAAATCTGCCACACTTGGGCAGATTTTGACATGTTTTTAAAAACARATAAAATACCAATGACTTCTGCTCTTTCAAAGGTAAGAAATGTCTGACTGGATCAGCTTATCATTATTTTATTATTTTTCTTTATTAGAGGCACATACCAGAAACAAATAGATCAGTCTACACTTCACCAATTTCCCTCCAGAGCTTTGCAGCTTTGCCAGCAGTTTCCTGTCAGAGTTCTCCRAATTCCTGGGTCTCCTTCTGATGCCTTAATAAACTCAGATATTTGGTCTAATGCCTCCTGTGTATTTATTGCCAACCAACTGGAAATTGAAATCATCCCAGAGTATTTTATAACTAAACCCCTGCTAAGGCAAGAGCACCTCTCCACTGTTTTGGATTACCCACTGACTTAGGAAAACTTGCATCATTCAGCTTGTTTGATCTTTATGAACAGAGTCCTAAAACTTCATCTGTTCAGTTCTCCTCCCCAGTTATTGTACAACACTTCAGAAGTTGTTGATATTCACAAACAGATAAACTACTTCAGAATTTTTCATGAAAGACTTTATCAATACAGTTTAGTACAGTTTAAGCCCCATTTAATTCTGCTCAAGTTCCATTCATCCAAGTAATGCAATTTCATAATATATCAAGCTGCTTCTACACAAACACCTATTATTGTCTGGCTAATAAAATAACAAAAAATTTCAATTTATCTTCRATTTATTTATTATCTATACAACAGTAACAGTGATAATTTGCAGTAAGYGTGACAAAAAGAGGAACAGACCCAGCCAAGTCACAAAACCTAAATACACCTGCCAGATATTTTCACATACATATCTTAGGATTCTGCTCTGCAAGAGCTGTTTGTGAGACTAGGTAGAATAAAGTCTCTTTGGGAAGGGGTCTTAAGGAACACTGCATTCCTTCCCTGTTCAATTATTAAGCTCATCAAAGCAGCTCTAGACTTTTCTGTTATAGGCTGGTGCATTAAAATAGTGAAATATCCTTTAGGCCTCGCAGAAGAAAGAAGCCCAGGAATTTGGCTACAGGCTCTTTTTCGTAACTGGAAACTTGATGTGGAACTGGCCAAGAAAACAACCAAACCCCATCTAAGCTTGCTCCTAAGGAACAACTGTGGTACATATTGTCTATTAGCTATAAATATGTCCCTTCTTCAGGGTGAGCAACAGCTGCAAAAGCCTCTGAGTGAAACAAAAATGCAAAAGCCCTCCAACAACGAAACTCTGAATATTAAATGTACCATAAAAGACATGAGAACAATCTCTGGGCATGATGGGAACAAAAATATTAAATATTCACTGTTTATTCTCCTTACAGTTCTCCCTCACTGGGGGAGTCCAAAGCAAGCAAAAGCCCAGAACTATCCTTTCAAGCCTAAAGGAGGCTACAGGAGGGCTGGAGAAGGACTTTCATGAGGGCATGGAGTGAAGGATAAAGGGGAATGGCCTTAAGCTGAAGGAGGGCAGGGTTAGATTAGATATTAGGAAGGAATTCTTGACTTAGGGTGGTGAGGCCCTGACACAAGTTGCCCAAAGAAGTTGTGGCTGCCCCATCCCTGGAAGTGTCCAAGGCCAGGCTGGATGGAGCTCTAGTGGAAGGTGTCCCTGCCCATGGCAGGGGGCTGGAACAAGATGATCTTTAATGTTCCTTCCAACCCAAACTATTCTATAATTCTATTCCAGCTYGGACAGGGCAGGACAAGGTTAATACCCTGATTCTGAACACTGAAGTCCAGAGATATATCTTTGTTTACCATTCCTCTCCTTTGTGTGAAGGCCTCTTTGTTGATATGAAAAAGGGTGCACAATGTGTGAGGACTTGAAGCATAAGGACCTTGATGTCAGCAACCACAGAAGAGAGATTCAGCATCCCAAACCCAGCTATCAATGCAGACCAATAATTAATGCTTATGGAAAATTGCATTGCTTGCTTTGTGGAAGAGATCCAGCATTACTCATTAAAGGAAATGTGAAGAGGTCAACAACTTCTTTTGCTGTATTACTATTCATTAACAAATTGCCACAAGTTATTACATATTCMCACTGTGCTACAATAGGAACTTAAAACCATTACCAAGTGACAATATAACCAGTAAAACAATTTAACTGAACCATTTATACTTTCTCAGAGCCATGAGGCAGTTGTGTGAGAGCAAAGACACACTATTAGCATTGGAAGTGTAAAATCTTTTTGTACTTACTTAACACTGTAACACTGGAAGTGACTGTCTGGATACTGAGGCTGGTAAGGTTCCTGACCCAGCACTGTCCCAAACCACCAGGCATCATCAATGATGGAGCGGAACCTGTCAGCTACAGCAAACACAGATATTCTGCTAAGGAAAGTATTTCATGTGTGCCTGCCACATGCAATCAGAAAACTTTTGATAAATGTACTGCTTGATTTCTCAAGTTCTAGAGCCACTGACATCTAAGTTTGTTATTTAGCTTTACAATAAAAAAAGGGAACAGAACAGTCTTGATACGTATTTTGGTATTTACATCTACTGCAATCMCTCCAAGGTTCAAATTTCTATCCCCTGCGTACCAGAGAATGCTCTGACCATASAAACAGCACATGCAGCAATCAGCCAAGGACACATTTTTGACTTCCAAATTGTTTAGTCCAACACTCAGCAAACACTTACAAGCCTGCCAGTTCCTCTGCCGRGCTTCGTCGTAGAACTGGCGCAAGATAAGGAAGTCGATAACATCTGGCATGTCATGGTATCTAGATGAAAAAAATCATCTTTCATGTGTGCCTCAGGGCTTTAGGAAGATTAGARAGGAACAGATTTTTAAATACTTTTCAGGAAACTAAAGCTGCGCATACCTGATGGAAAATGATTTGTCYGTGTGTTTTCCAGTGGCGTGATCTATAAAGGCAAGCTTGAGGCAACATAATGTGGGAGGACCAACTTCGTATCTAATTCCAACGATTTTTACCAATTCCTGATCCTACAGGTGAGAACAAAGAGCTTCAGGAAGTATTACCTTAGGGACCATGCACAGAACTATTAGTTTAACATGAATTAACCAGTTATACCCACATGCAAAATATTGAAATTAGATTTGAGATTTCAATGGTTCAAGGTCTGTCAGCCTTAGGATTTTAACACAGGTGTTTAATTTGGGCTTCCCACTGGAAACTCTGAAGACAATCTGGTAACTGCAGACACTTTCCCCATAGGGAAACATCAGTAACCTCACAAATCCAYGCTTTGCAAACAGTGCAATAAAACTCTTCAGTGACAGCACTCCTCATACTGACCCCACAGAATGTTCAGTGCAGACCTACCCTAAGCACCACTTTTCTCCATGGCTCTTTGTGAGGATTCAGTTCATAAATGTTATTTCTTCTCACTGCTTCAATGTAAGCTTCATGCCCTTGTCGGAAATATATCACCTAAAAAACCCCCCCAAGAAACCCCAAATAGTAAATGTTTTCCTGTATTTAGTAATTATAATAATCACAGAATCACAAGCACTGGAAGATTTTAATCCATGTTCCTACCTCGTCACCCATCTGAGGGACAAAGGGGGATCTTCGGAGAGCTGTGTCTGTGATCCAAACTGGAGGGTGCCAGTCATAGGACAATTCCAGGTTTAATGGYTGTGTTGCAGCATTAGCCTTCACAAAATCAGACATAATGGACATGAACTCAACTCATTCCATTCTAACTTGGCAGACAGCAGCTTAACTTACAAAATACTAATGCACAGTATTTCCAAAAAGTATCAGCAAAATTCCTCCAAGCCTTGGCTTGAGTTGTAACTGTATTTGTAATTCTAATACTAAACATTCCTTTCCTATCTAAAAATTTCAGTGAGCAAGTCATTATTTTGCAGGTCTTAGGAGAAAGTTCTGTAATTTAAATGACAGTCTCAGTAGCCAATTAAAAATTTATCAAGCTGTAAGAAAGTATGTGAGACTACTTGGAAGGAAGTGAAAGGATTGAGAGAAAAACATATCAAATGTATCAAAATTACCCCAGGCATAAAAAGAGAACTTGTTTGCTCCTTTATGGTAGAAAACAACAAACAGTAGCTATTGTAATTTTAAAAAGGTAATTATTTAAATTAACTTCAAAATTTCAGTAGCTTAAAAAAGAGTAATTATTGCAACTTATAAAAAATTAAAAATTCAACCCAAGTATAAATGGCCACCACCAATACAGTGACTGTATCTCCTATGTAATAAAACAAGTATGTTACTTAACAAAGTTTAATGAAGTTATAAAGTCATAGAATGGTTTGGGTTGGAAGAGACCTTAAAGATCATCTTGTTCCACCCCCTGCCATGAGCAGGGACACCTTCCACCATTCCAGGTTGCTCCAAGCCCTGTCCAACCTGGCCTTGAACACTTCCAGGGATGGGGCAGCCACAACTTTGGACTGAGACACTGAGACACTGGTGTGCCAGTGAGTCACCACCCTCACAGTCAAGAATKCCTTCCTAATATCTAATCTAACCCTACCCTCCTCCAGTTTAAGGCCATTTCCCCTTGTCCTATCAAGCCCTTGTGAAAAGTCTGATATTCTGTACTGATGTTTAATAAACATTTTTCCCCTTTAACACCAGTAACCTTGAGAAGCCTTTTTATTTGGAAAGTGCAAGTTCCTTCACTTGGAAGGCAGATTTTTCCCCACAAATCAGCAGATCCCTCCCACTGGGAATGGTCTCAAATCAATTCCATGTACCCTGTGTGTAGTGACAGCAAGACCCTTGTCTAATGGCAACACCAATTACTTTCAACAGTTTCCAACGAAAAGGYCTAAAAACCTGAGAGAGAAATTCCTTAAAGACTGAATAGAAGAAATGCAATTTATACCTCCTCCTGCTTTTTTGGTTTGGGTTTTTTCCTCCTTTTTCTTCTTCTTCTCTTGGGAGGAGAAGATTTCTCTGCTGACACCTCATCCTCTGAGGTGCTGCAGTACCTGACGGCTTTCCTGCGCGAGGTCCGCAYGGGAGGCTGCAGGTTGATCCCGGCATCCGCGATCCAGTCGGAATATCTGCTCGAGGAATCACTGTSCACAGTGGCCAGGGAAAGCACAAACACAGAAACAAGCTGTCACTATTTCAGAATACTGAACTCTCTAAGAAAAATACCAGCAGATATCAATTGTTGAAAGCAGCTTCAAGATCACTAAAATTACTTTGACCAGTTGTAACCAGTACGTCACTYGAACATGAAATTTTGGGAACCCAGTAATTCAAAGCACATTTCTTAAAACAACTCAAGTCTGGTGAATTCTAAAATCAGTATTTTTATTCAAGAATGTTGTGCATTGAAATTCTGGACTAGTTAGGAACCCTCCCTAGGGAACACATGAGAAACACTGCTTAAATTCTTCACAGTTACACAAATCTCACAGCTACACATCTACTTTCTCTCTCTCCCCYCCTCTATTTTTCAGTTCTAATACTRSAGAGTTCTAGAAAGAACATCTAAAAAAGCCACAACAAAATAATTAAAAAYTTATCTATAGCTTCAGTTCTACATAAAATTATAAACTTTCAAAAATTAAGATTTTTCAAAACACTTTCTAAGAGCAAGGAAGAAAAAACAACCAGAAAACTCCCAAACCAAACAAAATCCTTCACCCCTCAAAACTCAGAACAAAACACACTATAAAAATATTCCACTCTCATCTCTCTTGCCATCTGGCAAAAAAAGCAGAGGAAGTTGGAGTTACATTAAAAGATAGAAATGTTTTGGTGAAATGGAACAGTAAATAATACAATGTGTCAGTAAAGTATATRAATTAAACTTTATATGATTATTATTATTATTATATGATCACAACTGAAGCACAACAGAGCTTCCATACAACTTTTAACTTATCAAAATTCCAGTAAAACTCATTATGGGATGTGTATTTTCACTTTACCTAGAACTATTACTGTTGCTTTTCTTGTCACTTCTCCACTCTTCCTCTTCATCAGATGAGCCAGAGCCCTCACTTTCTTCAGCCTCCTAAATTTAAAATTACACAGTCAAGCCAAAACCGTGTTTTAAGGGTTTCAAACAAAATGGTGTTGTCTGTATTATCAAATTGAAAAGAAATTTGGTACAAATGGAAATAAAAAAAAAATTGGTTAAAATGGAAATAAAAGAAATTAGGTCATGTAAAGTACATAATAACATTTGTCTCACAGGGAACATTTACACATTGCAAAAAGAATAGATCAAGAAAAACAGTCACATCTYCCCTCCACACACAGCATGGGGATATTCTGTCACTGCTGTGATTTTTTTCTTTATTAGTTATGCAAATTAGAATCAGGTGGGGTTTTTTCCTCATTTTAGTATCAACTGACTGACCAAGTATTAACTGGAGTACTCATGCATGTATTTAAATGCAACACTAAATAGTAGAGATACATCAAAATATGACTTTAGTAACTTCCTGATTGTTGCTCAATGATTTATTTACATTAATAACCTGTTTTAAATGTGTTTTCCATAACTGAAATGGCTCAGCGTTGCTCACGTCTCAAGTTGTACGTGATCAAGCAAATTAAAAAAGAACCAAAACTCATGAGATTTAAATTGTAATTTCAAGTTTGACAGTGTTTGAATCAGTCCAACTGATTGTCATTTTCAGAGTAACAAAGCCAAGAGTTCTCTTCCTAAAACCTGTTCATGCACTGTACAGATGGACAATACTCACTGAACTTCTCATTCAATTTATTTGTTTTTAACCACACTGAAATTCTTTAAGAGGCCAGAACAGAGTCAGTTTCCAAGGAATATCATTCCTTATCTTGCAAGATTTCCTTATCTCCTGAACATCCCTCATTTTGTTCACCATTCCTCCTTAACAAAGTGACTGGTCCAACAAGTCTGAGCTTCTCTACTCCTTCCACTTCTCCCTTTCCCAGTTTAAAACTATTTCCTTGTGGGCAAGGCAAGGCAAGTGCAGTCCAAGCAGTCCTACCACTCATTTACAGAGACTGATAACACAACAGACACAACAGCCAAAATCCCTGCTACCCACAGCAAAGTCCTGTGTCACCCCAAGCCAAGAGGAACAGACCCTGTGCAAGAATCACGTTACCAAGAACCTTCCAAATTTCCACAGAAAAACATCAAAACACATCTATAATCCAAATGCCACTTGAAGCCAACCTCAGCACTGTCCATCGGATTTTTGCCTCGGGCTGTGGGCTTGGTTGAGAAGATTCTCAGCAAAACCAGTTCAGCCATTTATAAAGTGACACGAAATATTGTCTTTATTAGCAACAGATAAGAAGGTTTGAGAAGTGCTAACAATAACGGTGCTTCCAGAAATAACTTCTCTGGAAAAAGAAGGGGTGGGGTTTTTTTTGTTTGATAGAGAAAAGGCACATTTACATGAAATTTCATTTACTGAGGAACTCAAGTTCAAAATCCAAAGCCAGAGGAGAACTCACCTGCTCTATCAAGCCAAAGCAGTTGTCCCTTTCCTCCTCAGAAGACTCCAGCTGCTCAATGTTGTTCCGTGTTCGGTAGTTGGAATATTTCCGTCTGTGCAGTCTGCGCTTCGATTGGATTAATGAAGACTCAGAGTCACTCTAATTTGCAAAGGAAGTGAAAAAAACAGAAGTTAAATAAAAATATTTATGTGGCAAACTTCTACGAGGGTGAAAGGGTGGCTAAAAGCACTGCTGAATGCAAACACTGAAACAGCCTCATCACATCACAGCCTGCTGTTAAAACTCCCTTTCACAAGAAATTATTTCCATGTAAGCCAATAGTTTTAAATTTGCTGTTCCAAATTTAGGATTTAGTAGCTGTTGTAAGAATTTGCTGTTTATAAACCACTATGACAGCTTCATTCACATGACCTGATAAATACATTTACAGAATCAAGACGTTAACTGCCTACAACATGCAATCATAGAATCAGAGAATGCTTTGGGATGGAAGGGACCTKAAAGATCATCTTGTTTCAMTCCCCCAACTCCCCTCAGTAAAGGGGATCACGCAGTAGAATTCTTGTGTCAAACTGTTTTGTACTACAAGACACAGTGAATCAGGCCACAATCTTATAAAAGCAGCACGATAACCAAGTTTTCCTTCTTGCCAATCTCTCCCACAAAACAAATAATGAAAAAAGCATTTGAACCAAGGCAAGTCTGAAGAAGTTTCCCCCCACACAACAAATTGTCATCTAAACTAAAATGACAAGGGGAACAGCAGCATAGCCTCAAATAAAGGACCTTGAATGTTCCCTCTTGCACCTCAGTTCTTTAGCAGGACATGCAGTAACTGTGTTTCAGTGCAGTAAAACCAGAATGGCCTGAAAGCAATCCTGCCTTTAAAAATTACTCCCAAATACCTTAGATAGAAGCAGGCAAGACTGAAAGCAAAAAGAATTCTAGGTATCCATAAAATCTAATCAAACTCTGTCCTGCAATAATTGGCAGCTGAATCATCAGGGACCTTTGAAGGCCATATCTTCAGAAACCTCTGCTTTCATTTTTTACACCACCACTTGTCCTTGGGCAGAGAATGCCCATTTTCCTGGAAGCTGCCACGTACCTTTTCCAGTGACTCAAATGACTTTTTTTTCTCTGTTGCATACAGATCTCTCTCTTCTTCCCCTTTTGCAACTCGATATTCTTCCTGTTTCCTACAAGAATATAATGAAAATCTAATTCTACATCTGTTTTGATAGTGCTGATCTCTACCTCAAAATTCCTAATTCCACTCCATTTTTAATTTCAGATGTTATTGTTGCTCAGATAACTCTAAAACATCCTCTCATTTCCAGGTAAGAGTAAAAAGTATGGATATTAAGAAAGTCTTCCTTCCAAACATCAAAATACAATCAACTTTTTCAACCTCATTTTTAATTCACATTTTTCCCTTTGCAATCATTCTACCTCCCTGCACTGGGAATGCTTCTTGAAACCTTCAGAGATGTGGCAGCACATATGGCTGTGCCATTAAAAAGAAATATTTAGCTATTAATTTTCCTTTTCACAGTTGAATATTGATAGTATTTACGAAAACAACCCGTTTGGCATTTCAAGTGGTCAGTGCTGCTTCTGGTTATATCTCATGACCTCCAAAAGTCTCACAGAAAGGACAATCTCACCCAACTCTTTCACAGAAATGAATTTAACCTGTACCTTTAGGTCTGGAGAAAGCAAGAACCTAGGTAATTTAGCTGGCCTTGAAGATGATTTAAAATACTGAAATAGTGGAGAATCATTCAGCTAGAGAACTTCCATTTCCTCTTGTTGAACGGACTTTAAATTAAAAGTTTTTAAGCACACCTGCCCACAACACTGAGCTATTTCAACAGCATCCCTTCTACCTTYGGTTTACCAGCACTCAATTTAGGCAAACCAAGATGCCATGCTCTCCCTAGTGCCACCTGCAGCCCTGCTGGCTGCTGACACACCTGAGCAGGCTGGGAGGTATCTCTGGCACCACGACCCTGCGCCTCCAGGCCTGCAGGTCCCTCTCGGTGGCCATCTGGCTGCGCGGGGCGTTCTGGTGCATCTGCCGCACGCCCTCCACCTGCCCGCTGCGCCGCAGCCCGATGTTGGGGGGGGACTGGATGTCCAAGCTCGGCCTTCTGAAAGCTGAAACACACACACAGAAACGTTTTTTGCGAYGCTACAGAGAATTGAAACCTTGTTGCTTCTTGCTACGAGATAAAAAAATGAATAATTGACATATTTGTATCGCCGCGGTTTAAGTACGTGACTTACCACCTTCACGGGTCTCGTAGAAAATACACTGAGATTACACAGAGACTTTTTTAAATGGTTATTCCTGCTATTTTCACAGAATCAGAGTCATTTAGGCTCAAAAGACCTCCAAGATCATCAAGTCCAGCATTTGACCAATGACCACTTTGTCAACCAGACCAGAGCACTGAGTGCCACGTCCAGTTGTTTCCTGAACACCTCAGAGTGAAAGGAATTGTGGTTTTTTTCTGAGCTATTTCAGACAGCTCTGAGGCAAGTGAGGCTCTAAAAAGCACTTCTCCTGGAGCTGAGAGCATATAATTAAATATCTAATTATACATTACATATTTACATAATTATATAATATAAAATATATKATATATTTCTTCATATATATTATGTAATTACATAATTAAAACTACAAGGACACAGCTCAGAAAAGTGTCTTGTTTAAAGTGTCTCTGTTAGGAAGGGAAAGGGAAAACCAGTYTGAATAATGGCACAATACTTATTTTGCAAAAAATAAGCAATGCAAACTTATATTAGCAAATATTTGCAAAAAATAAGTTTTGTATTTATTTTACCTGTGTTATTAATCTCTTTAAAAGGAAAAGGGAAATGCTTTGTAATTTAACCAAAGGAGTAGCAGTGTTTTAATGAATACCTTAACCAGACGTCACTCCGTTAAAGGAATCTTAGCCCCCAAAACAACATAAAAGTTAAAACCTGTTTCAATATTTCACACAGCATAATAAAAACAGAGATAAAACAATTACTGAAGAATCTATGAGCAGTCCTAACCTCTTCTGGGTGTTCCCTCCCCATTTTGGGGGCCACTTGGTGCAGATTCTTGATCGGCCCCGTTTCTCTGATCCTGTTCCAGCTGTAACTGCCTGATCATCCCATCCAGAATGCTGGGCTCCAAGCCTGGCTCATCCTGGTCAACTGTCTGCTGGCCAATCACCTGCTCAACAACTTCTCCATCACCTTGCAAGTGTAAAACAGATCAAATGAATGGAGTTATTTCAATTGTTTATTCCAAATGAGACATTTATGGAATGTACAATTCAAACACAGCCTGTGCACGTCACTGCACGCAGAAAAGAATGGAGAAATCCATTTGAACAACTGATTTTTTTTTCTTGTTTAAAATTGTAYTCACTATGGGACCTTCTAGCATCTTTAGTGAACATAAATACACAATATCAAGTGAAAAACCAAAGGCATTTTTAAGTAACTCATGTCATATCTAACGTTCCCCTTCAGAATCAGTGCATAACTCAACTTCTGAATGTAGGGCTTTAGTGACATCATTCTTACTTGTTGCTACATAKCCAAGCTGAGGAATCAAATGTTCATCTGCACAATTCTCTCTTCCTGGCACCAATCTTTGATATTTTGTTGGATGAGGGTTTCCATCCACATCCACTAAGAAGGGAGGGGGCATGAGGTGAGGGGCCTGCTGAGTCTGCTCATCCAGGACGTAGTTGTTGGAGTCTCGGATCAGGGGCCGATAGTCAGTGTGGAAGAACATCTGATCAGGAATCTAAAAGGAAATTATATTTTTACGTTAGGAATTTGGAAAAAAAAAAGCTAAAGAACAGAGGAGAAAAAGCACCGAAGTATCTAAAATCTCCTTAATGATAAAAGAAAGGGCAAGTTCCCAATTAGAAGAGTTAKGAGTAACTTCAGTTAACCCGGATGGTTGTTGAAGTACTCCAATTTTTGACAGGGCTTTTGCAGGCGACTAAATTCTTTCAGAAAACAAAAAGCTGAGGTAACTTGAAGAAAAAGCAGTGTTTTACACTTTAAAATATTTATATCTCATTCTGYTTTTTTCCCCACACAATTATCAGAATCAAAGAAYATTCAGAGTTGGAAGGGACCCACAAGGATCATCAAGTCCCACTTTTARGTGAATGTCCTGTAAGATTCCTTGGTTTCTATGCAATGAAATCATTGGCTAAAGCTCAACAGCAGCTCTCAAAGTAAAGTTCTTTCCTAATCATGAATTCTTTCTTAATCTATGTCCACCTGAAATTCTTTCTGCAACTGAAAGTCTGCAGAGTCCACGAGGCTGAAGGAAAATGGTTACATAAGTATTAGATCACAGTCAGAATTTTTGCTTCTAGCAGTGATAGGAAAGGTGCAGAGAACAAGTTTCAACTTCAGCTAGGAACACAGGGCAAGGAAAAAATAATTCTTTAAAATCACACACAGGGAATTACCGCTGCAACCTGAAAAAAAATGGAGGGGAAGATATGAAGAAATGGGTATTTATCAAAACAGAAAGGAAACAGGCTGATAATTCAAAATCCACCGTGTTGGATGAAACCTTTACTTTTGCTTAGTTTAATCAACTACAGTGAATTTGGGCTTGAGTGAGGAAGAGCCTAAAGCACCTCAAGATAAACCAGCAGAAATTAGAAAGAAAAGTATTTTTAAGGTTGAACAACTAGTGTGAATTAGCTGTCAACAAGATGAAAATGTATTCCAGGACAGTTCTCGGGAGCCACTCCCATGGGAATGTCAAGACTTGTTTTTTTTCTGCTGTGGCAGGATCATACAAACAAGACAACTCACAGACATCAGAAATCCATTATATTTAGACCCTGTAACCACATAAAACTTTTTTACATATGAAGTTTTAAATCAATTAATATAACTAATGTAATTTCAGTTAGAAACTTTGATAGAGAGATCTGATAAAAAGCTGAACTTACCTTTTCATAAGGTCTACTACAGCCAAACCCAAATATCAACAGATGCCCATGAGAATCTGTACATGCAAAATGCTGCCCATCTGGTGAAAATTTACAGTCAAAAACAGCACCATGTCCTTGGCCTTCAATCTGGAGTGAAGAAAAAAACCCCTCAGGATTATTTGACCATTTTTTCCTGAGCAAACCATAATGAAGCATCAAAAATTAATTACTCTATCAAAAGCATCTCCTAAATACCTCCATTAAGGTAGAAATATCTCGCTACTCCAGTATATTTCTTTTCCCCTTGAATTTATGTCCTGAACCACTCAATTTTAAAAGATGCACTAGAAGGTATGAAAACTTACTGTTCAGTGAATAAAATAAAGAAATTTTTTTTAGCTGCCAGCACACTGCTTTGAGTAAACTGGAGCTAGTCTAGATTGATTTTGTTAAACCACTTCCAAGACAAAACCAGAGAATTTTAGAACTGAAAAAATTTTAAAATCCCTTTACTATTGACAAACCAGAAAAAAGAAAGGATTAAAAAATTTATATGAGCATTAGATCACAGCTTAAGTCTCAGAGGAAATAACCTAAAGTGTTAATCATGAGCTGTCAGATGGAGCAAATGGGAGCTCTCAAGCTCTGTGCCAATGGGTAATAGGATTATAATTGTTCAGACAGTGGAAAATACAAGTACTTGTCCACAAGAGTCTTGAAACAATGGTCTAAACCAGAACCTTTCTGCCTTTTAGATGGCACCTCAGCTGAGGAAAACAGTTAACATGAATAGGGTGCACAGTGATCTTCAGTAACAAAGAGTGGAAAAGCTGCAATAACCAGGAAATTCTAAGGTGGAAAGCTCTAAGAAAAAAGGGAACTCATAAAGTTTGCTGGTTTAAGGTTTTTCTGTTAGTTGGTTTTTTTTCTCAAAAAAATGTAGAGTTTCTGAATGTTGGTAGCAATTCCTTAAGCCGGTATGTGAACAAAATGCTGTGTGCTGAGAATAAATTATGTTTAAAAAGGATCTTACCATGTTAAAGTAATGCTTTGTTTTTGTGCCTTTGGTGATGTCCCATATGAAGATGTTGCCATCGTGACCTGCAGACAGCATTATCCTGGAATCAAAAGGATGGGTCTCCAAGACAAACACCTCATCTGCATGTCCCTGGAATTTAGAATTGCAAACAAGGAAAATCCACATCAGCAGCATATTTACAGTAGAGCCCAAAGCCTGTCCTATCCTCTCTGGAAAATTAAACCTCAGGCAGCCACAAAGACTTCATCATTCTCAAGGTAATAATTTTCTAGATTCAAGCAAAAACTGTAGAAATAGGGAGCTTTTGCCAAAGGACAGTGAATTATGCAATAGGGAAGTTACTGCACACAAACTTTTATTTATTCCACATTTATTTGTTCCCTTTATGGGCAAAGTCCAAAGCAGGAGGAAGCAGCAAGTTTTGGTTAACAAAACCTCCAAGAAACACCACACTTGCTGTATGATCCATACAGAGCTTTCAACACTAATCAGCTCTAATTATGAACTCGGCCTGCACATGTCACTGCAATTCCAGGGACATCTTCCAAAAGCAAGTAAAATTCCATACCACCAAGTCATGGAGCAATTGGCCTGTAGAGGAATTCCAAACTTTGAGCAGATGATTATTGACAGCCGTAACAACATAGTTGTCATTTTGGTTCCAAGCTATCATGGTGACTTTAGGCTTCATAAATTTGTCTTCTTCTGCAGACGTGTCACTATTTTAAAAAAGTCAAACAGGTCAGAGATGTATTTTATAAATATTTTTATACATATATATATATATATCAAATTACAGAAAAATAACCTGCTTTCCCGTGTTAATACTCAGAGAAGGGAAAGGAGGTGAAGTATTAAATTTGGGTTGAAACTTTTGCCCATCAACTTCATTTAAAGCAAATCTGGATTTTTAAATTTTAGAGGACATAATAATCTCTTTTCCATTCGAGATGCAAGAAAAAAGGATTTCCTTTTTCATGGAATCTTGGCCCCTCTACAGAGTCCTAACATAAATACTTTAAAAATTTTGGACTTTTTACAGTCAGGTTTTCTAACTGATTCAGAAGCCAATCTCTGCATTAGCAAAGCATTTTTATTCCAAGTCCCAACAGAAATATAGTAAAGATAATATTTTGGTTTAACCTCAATCTATTTCCTTATTCTCCCCAGAAGATACACTTACAGGATACTGTAACACTCCCCCTCAGCATTTAGTCAAGGGAAGGAATAAGCTCTCCTTGAAACACAGCTCCACATGGGATTATCTATATTCCACTTCAACCAGAGGCCTCTTTGACAAAGACWCTTCACTACACAACCACAGTCAAATCTCAAATATTATTAATAACTCCTTTCTTTGTAAAACCACTTTTTTTTCATGGCTGCATCACAGGAAAAGTTTGAAATCACCCTCCAATCTAGTTTGTGTACCCAAAGTTTGGCTTTTAATTTAATCACCTACAAATAATTTAATTAAAATCTCATTTAACCACTACAAATTAATTTCTGTTTAGTGTCTATGAAAGCTGACTGAACATTCTGTACTCCTGTAAATCATTCCCCCTTCAGGTTTACCCAGCACCACGTAATATCCTGATTTGCATCTGTAATGACACTTTTCAGACTAGGTGCCACCAGCATTCCACTAATTCACTTTTGTAAAAGTACAGAATGGGAATAGTCAGCAAGATCAGTCCTAGAGGAAAGCCACCTATTCCTTGTCATAACCTCTTCTGCAAATAGGTTACTAATCTAAAAATATTTCTCCCATGACACATCAGGTGGCTGACTGAAACCCAGATAGAGAAGGTAGAYTGCACTTTCTGTTCACTTTTTCCCTTAATAAAGGCAACAGAATTCATTTGGTACAGAGTCCATTTGAAAGCTTTATGAATACTTAGACATTTATGAAAGCACAGACTCAAATTCAGCAATTATTACATCACCAGAACACTCATTTCATCCCCTCCCATGACCACAGAATTTGATCATAACATTGCTAAGGCTTACTCCAGTTGGAGCAATTGAGTTTTTCAATCTTTCTGAATTTACACAATAGAAACCAAGAAATGAACACTCCACCTACCCCAGCAATCGATCAGACATATCCAGCAAAATACTCCTCCACTCTGCTTGCTCAAAACGCCAGATTCGAGCTGTCCCATCTCTACTGCCACTTATGAACCTGAACAAGAATTAAAAAATAGTTCATTTCTCTTCCAAAGAATTTGCTTTAAGGTGTATTTAGAGTTACACACCACCACAACATAAATTTTGCAACGGAAGACTGATAGAAGTGAAACCTTCAATTTGTGCTCAAGAGAATTCTTTCCATTAACTTTCTTTCCAGAAAACCAGGAATGTTTTTCTGAACTGAAAAACTGAATAAAGTTGTCAAAATACRTAGAACAGAGGACCAAGTTCCAAAGTTTAAGTCAATTTACAAATTCATCCTCAACTCCTCCTCAGTACAATACTTCAGTGAAATGTTTTAAATAATTGCAGAGGATCAGATACTGAAGTAGAGGCAGAAACAAATCAGATGAAAAGGATTATAATTTATTTTTGGCCATTTTCACTGCATTTTTCCTATTTCCTAAAGAGCACTTACTGAAAATGAAAGGAAAGGAGGGGGAAAAGGAGGTTTATGAAGCCACAAATACATTGGGTATACTAAAAAGTGGTTACATTCTTCTAGGTAAATAAAACTCCAGCCAGGCCCAAAGCATCCTCTAACACAGTTTAACAGAAAGCTGAAATAGCTGAAATTGAACTGTGCTCCTGCATCAGTCTAAATTTCCCCTCTGAGTTCTAAATGAGTAGATTTTTCTTATTGGAAACATCCAGTAATAGATTCTTAATTCCAAAATAATGTATATTTTGTCCATATTTGAGCATCTTTCAACATACCTGTCACCAGCATTAGAAAACTGAATGCTGTCAACTTTGTCCTGTAAGAAAAAGTCGTGTTTGTTAGAAATTTTATTTTTAAACAGAAAATACRTTTATTAACAATTCTGAGCTTAGTAGAATCTGAAACAATGAAAAAAYTGCATATTGCATAATTTCTAAGAGTTTTGACTGCAAGGCAAACCAAGTCCAACAAAYACTTCCCAGAATCCACTAACCATTAATGCATTTAAAATTCATGTTTTAAAACCTGCCCAAATTAAATATGAAAGATTAACAGATTAAACAACCTGACTGCCAATTGAATCGTATTTGAATATATTTCCAATACCATAAGCCAACTACAATGGTGAGTAATCTGTTGTTCTTACTCCTACTTACACTTTCCTTAAAGAAATAAATAATTATTTATTTTTATCACAATAAAAAAGGCAGGAAAGTAGATAACACACTTTATCTTCAGAGCTAAAAGTCTTCTGATCAAGCCTTATCAATTCAATAAAAATAAAGTCAGATTCTGTAACAGAGGAAACATATTAAGGCAAACAAAATTAATTAAGAGCATTGCTAAAAACTCACTCACAGTGTTACCTTGTGACTTCAATATTACTTGAATTGACTAATTAGCTAATTACTCACAGCATGACTTTCCAATTCAGCTATTTTCTCAGGTGTTTCAGAGCCAAAAAAATACATCCTGATGACATGGTCAGTGCTGCCAGTTGCTAAAAACATACCACCTGTAAAAATCAAGCAATAATTCAGCTACTGTGGAAGAAATTAAAACAGGTCACAACGTTTGTCAGAGGCCTTGTTCAAATAAAAAAACCCCACTACTATGTGAAGAATGGCACATTTTTTATGCTCTTCCACTGACATAGATATGTGGAAGGAAATCCCTCTCTTGCCCCAGAAAGTGTTCTCAGCCATAGTAAAAATAAATCAGTGTTATAAAGATTTTTAAATACATAACCAGGGCAATACTGGAACTTCTAACATGAAATTGCAGAGATAAGCCTTCAATGGTGGGGAATATGGCTCTGGATAATCAGAATTATGTAGATGACTCTCACTGTAGCTTATGCCTCATTTGTGAAAGTGAATTGCTACAAAACTGAGTTGAAGTGTGACTGAACCAGCGAAAGTGAATTACACCAGTATAACCATCAATATTTAGCTGTGGTGGCAGAAGTTCCAAGATCTGCCTCTTGGCACCTTTAAGTGGTGTCAGAAAAAAACCCCAAACAAACAAAACCCCGGAAAATACCCTCCAAACACAACCCAGGGCTCTATCTGGACAAGGTTAACAAGCTACCCTTGGATTTGCTTTTTATTTCTGAAGTTCCCAGCAATCCACATGAACTGAGTGAAAGAAAGCTACAAGCCAGGAGTGGAGCACATTTACAGATACATTTCTGGATCCTGAAGAAAGAAGGATCTTTATGACTATCCCTGGCACTGGATCAGGAGCTCCTACAGGCAGCACCCACTTCCACTGCTGGTGACTGTGGGATCTTAGAGAACCCATTTTGCCAATCTCTGACTTTATACCACGRGATTAAACAACAATAAAAACCCAGTAAAGATGGATAAAAGGAAACAGACATCAGGTGACTTTTACTTCTGTGAAATCACCAATGTCTTCAACAGTCTTTCACTGTTAGCTAAGGCAAGTCCCATGATTTAATTATGTCACAGCTAACAATGCACATCTATRCAATTATTTACTCAGAGCTGCAGGTTTTGTCCATTTTAAAGCTGTCACAACCRAGTATTATCATAACACTTCAGAGGAGAGAAGAGAAATCAGAGTGCTAAACTCCATCTCACTTACCCACACTGAAGGAAGAACAAAGCATCTGAACCCCAGGTCTGGGTTTCTCTGTGAACTTCACTGGCTTGGTGCTTAAAAAGAAAAGATGCTTTAAACAGGCCATACCACCCAAAACKTGGCTTTTAGCAACATTTCAAAACATGAAGGGATGTTTCTTCAAACATGGATCATTTTGTACCAAATGCCATGATGTGGCACAGTACCAGAGAGAAGAGATCTAGGATGATCAGTCTTTCTCGTAATAATTAATTTTTTTGTACAAAGAGTAATCACATATTGAACATGTGAAGCTATCCTGAACATACACAGTCTGCATGCAAGTTCTGTAAAAGACATCCTAAAACTACAGGACTGTTGGAAAATCAACACAAACAACAAACTTCATGATATTTTCCAACATATTTATGTTTCCAGCCATTCCTGTTGTCCTACGTTTGTACTTTTAGTCAAGAAATAAATTAATATATTTCCCAACTAATCTCCCAAGTCAATGGAACAATATAAATTTGTAAAGGATATAGCTATTGATGGGGCTTTAAAATATCTATGGAATACATTATTTGCACAACATTTTTATSACCACAAAAACCCAATGTTTTTTAGCTAGTCAAGTTAAAAGCACCTGACTTATTTTACTCGAGCCTAGGATGGCACRAAGGTTAATCAGCAAACTATTCACTTACTTGAATTTCATGGAATCTGTATCCCACTGCCAAAAGCAAACAGTTCCATCTGCACCAGTAGAGACCATGTATCTCATGGAGCCTTTCACCATGGGACTAAACTACAGAGAATAAAGTAAAATCAGACACAGAAAGATTTAAAAACTGTTCATGAACTTCTCAAAAAAGTTAATGTAAAACTTGGATTTACTTTGGATTTTTCACCTCCAACTGCTGGAGCAGCTGTTGCTAACTGTTATTTTTAGCGTTTACAAAGTAACATCTCCCATACTTTAAGATAAGTTTGTGGTCTATGTTTCAATTGCTGCCTTATAGAAAACCAGTTCCTTCAGTGGTTTGGGTTTGATGTGTTCACTAACCACAATCATTCTCTGAAAATCCTGTCAGTGAACAAAGTAATAAGCAGAGCAGACTGAAAAAAAGGGAAGTTGGACTAGACAGGTGTACGTTAAAAATTCTATAATTAAGCAGAGCATGAGATATGARGCAGTTTAAATGTGGAACTCAGCATCACATTTGATTTTATAGGAATTCCTCAGAAATACTTCTTTAAGACATGGATTTATTGCTATGCACAGAGCTACCCTTCAGAAAAYGTTACAAACACAAGCTGGTTGAACTGCTCATCAATTACTAACATTGGAAACAGACATATAAATTGTACATACTGCAATTATAGTATTATTAAGAAAGCTTATTAAAAAAATCTACATACTACAATAAAAGGAGCCCACAAATAAGTACTTGGGCATTAAAAACCAACCAAACAAAAAATGCAATGAATGCCACAGAAACTGCAAGTATGAAGGTTACTCTCAGAGGCAGCATTTTTGAGAAAAATGCAAGATTATTTGTTTGTACTGAGCTTCACAAGCCACTCTTCACTCCTCAACACAAGCTGTTGGTCTCACTGGAAAACACAGCAAACCTGGATAATAAGCTACTGGTTTCCAGGTCAGTTAAGGAATTAAAAAGATCAAAATGAGACTGAACCCAAAGGACCACCAAGAGCACATCATGTATCAAAACACCTTCAAGTCTAAACACACTACACGTTACACTGAATTGTGCTTCTGAAATAACTCCTATTATTGAGATTAAAACAACTTCCCACACAGAAGTTGTAGGAATCACATACTGGATCAGGACACTCATCCACACAAACCACTGTATCATGTCTTCAGTAARAGACAACAGGAGGACATGGTATTTCCCAGAAATTCCCTTTGGTTCCAACAGCTCAAATATTMTAAGTAGTGATCTTTAAGTGAAGAAGAATTCCTGTCATTATCTTCAATTGGATACTCAGGAATTCCAAAGAGGCAGGGAATTTATGTGTTTTCAAGTAGGTTTATCCTGTGATTTTACCGATTTTTGACATGAATATTTACATACTCAGATTTCACTGTTCCCACAGAAATAATATTTCAGTCTCCACTATGTGGAAGCATTTAAAAACCCCCTTACCTGTAATGAGGTAATGGACCCCGTGTGGCCGTGCAGGACAGCAACTGGGGCACAAGTTCTCAGACACCACACCCGGATCATCTTGTCACAGCTCCCAGCTGCAATCATGGTGTTCTCATAGTTCACAGCCATGTCAGAAATCTCTGCTGAATGGCCCCGTAAAGTGGCAAACAATCTGCCATTGTGAGTGGACCAGATCTTCACCAGACAGTCATCTGAGCCCTAGGGAGAAATACTCATTAAAGACAACTTTCTGACCTTCAATTACATCCAATTGTTCCACTTAAGCACAGCAAGGGAGATAATCAGCTGCATTTTAACAGAACTGATATCCATCTCTAGAAATTTTAGACTAACATCCATTTCCAAGCTCTTTTCCTTGTATTATCTAAAACTATATTCAGAGTTGGATGTATTCCATCGACTTACAGTAAATATTCTGTGTCCAGTCCTATCAAATGCAACACAATATACAGAAGAAAGATGGCCAAGGATCCTTCTGTGCATCTTGACATGCTGGTACATACTGCCTGGGAAYGAAGTGCTGAACTTGGCATATCCAGTTAATTGCTTTGCTCGATGCACCTCCACTAGAACACAGAGAAATCACATCATGTTTAAAACATRTCTATTCTAAAACCTGGGTTTATTCAACTTCCATTAATATTAAAGAGATAYTAGAAATGACTTTCAGATTTCATAGTCAGGTTTCATGCTATTTGCAAATTTTCTCTGTGTAAAAACAGTGTTTTAGATGTGCTCCAGCAGCARTGGGGAGAGATGAGAGGAGCTTACCAAGATTTGGTGGGGTGCCATAGTTCACAGGCATTTCAGGGGGTCTGCCTCGATGAAGAGCAGCAAATGCAGAGCCTTTCCAAACAGTGTTCCTGCAATCTTTAAAAACAGTTGGTTGAAGTTCATCACAAGCACTTGTTAAAAATTCCAAGAGAGCTGCAGGTCCAAAACATGGAAGAGAGCCCATCTAGAGGTGGTGTCAAAGACAGGATTGAACCCACCAAAAGAACAGGCACCAAATGCCCCAAAACTTTTCACAAACAGTGCAGTGTCAATGAGAAAAATCCATTTAATARAGTAACAGAAGGAGGAAAAACCAACAAACCAACAACCAAACTTTGAAATTACTCCTTAGTCATGGTATCCCTGCACTTCACATGACACAAAACTAACATTTGAACCGATTTTTAACGTTTTCATGAATATTTATTCAGAAATGTAATGAATAATTATTAGTTTGAAGTTATTTAACAAGATGATCTCAAGACCCTTTCAGTATGTAAAGGGGGTTTAGAAGAAGGCTGGAGAGGAGCTTTTCATAAAGGCAAAGAGTGACAAGATAAGGGTGAATTGCCTCAAGCTCAATGAGGACAGGGTTAGATGGGATATTGGGAAGGAATTGTTCCCTGTGAGGGTGGGGAGGCCCTGGCACAAGGTTGCCCAGAGAAGCTGTGGCTGCCTCTGGATCCCTGGAGGGGTCCAAGGCCAGGTTGGACAGGGCTTGGAGCAACCTGGCATAGTGGAAGGTGTCCCTGCCCATGGCAGGGGGTTGGAAGGAGATGAGCTTTGAGGTCCCTCCCAACCCAAACCATTCTGTGATTCCAAGGGGTCACTTCCAAAGTGTCAGTTCTGCCTTTCTTACACTACTCCCAAAATCTCAACTCTGTACATATGACAACGGATCATCACCATTTCAAAKAAAGAACAAATCATACCTTTTGCTGTCCGTAGCAAGGACTGTCTCCCTGCACCAAGTAAGGAATTCACTCTGGAAATGCTRGGTGGGATCTCCTTATCCAGGATCGGGCCAATACGCTTGCAAATTTGTAATAAATGATCTGGAGCCACATGTTTGTTGGACAGCACCTGACAGATATTTAAGGTTTAAAAATAAGTATGGTACACCCAGAACAGACGAACCTAAAAGCATCACTGTTCAAAGGTATATTAAGTAAATTTAAATATTTTTTTAAGTTTAACTTACAGAACAAAATCAATTCTGTTAAGCTCTGATCTAGTAAATTCAGTGAGTACKCTGCAAGCAAAGGAGAGCTGTAGTAAAAATAACTGCAGTAAAGTTACTCACTGCAAATCAGTATTTTATTACTGGAAGCTTGCAGTAATCACCCCTACGGCACCCACTTGTGAGGCACCCTACATTGAGTGTCTTTGCCCAATTCACCCAATTATTCGTATTAAAAACAAGAAATAAAATTCAAACCCTCGTAACTCRAGATCATGGAGAGTTTGGTTGCAATCAAGTACAAGAATTTATACAACTACTACTCCAGTCACACACGACTTGTTCAGTGAACTGCAAACCAGTAGGTTTGAGTATAATCTCTCTGGAAAGAGTTTCCTTGAAGAACCAGTACTACATAGCCTAAGTCTGCCCTACTTCCTTAAACCAAAGGATCAAAACAGTCATCCCTACATTCAGGAATGATCCCACACAATCTGCATCAAACAACCTAAAAAAATACACCCCCACACACACTCAGATGTCTCAGACAAGATCAGATGTGTGCGGGTTTTGATTATTTTTCCCCCCCTCTTCTTTCTGGGAGTTCAATCTAAAAAAATCCTTATTCTTATAAAGTCAATCACAATAAAGCAGAAGCTAAAGACACACAGAATTTGAACACCCTTGAGGACAGCAAACCATCAGAATCATAAACTGAAGCTATTGGGGAGGTCTGAATCAGCTAGCACCAACAGCCCCACGCTTCCTCCACTCTGCTCTGGCCACTACAAACCAGTCAGACCCAGCAGCCACACTGCTCCTGCAGCAGCCAGGCAATTCCCAGCCAATCCATTCAGGAGAGGCACAGGGCCACACCAACTCAGGTATGTGGCCTCCTGCCCAGGTAGCTGAGAACACAGGCAGAACTAGCTCGTGCTGCTGATGCTGTTCCCTTGGCTGAATGATTGAGCTTGGATGAGCAAAGTCCTAAGAAGGCTGAGCTCCTCATCACAACAGTGGGAATAAAATCACCACATGCTGGCAAAAAGTTACCCAAATGCACACACACTGAACATTGAGAAGGTACAATTTAAGCCAAGCCTTGCACTTGTTTTAATAATAAAAATCCAGGTATAAAGCTTGTGGGGTGCAGGTTGTATTCCTGGTGGGGTGGGAGGTGATAAAATCAGTAAAATAGCTCCCATTACCCCACAGGCAAATCTGTCCAAGCAAATCGGCTCATCAGATGCTTAAGGTTGATTRTAAGAAACATATCTGGTAGCCCAAAGATTACAAAATGCACTTTGACATCATTTCTTGACCAATTTTGACTCTTGAATTGGTATAGAGCAGCACAACATTCAGGACAGGAAGGTCATCATACTTTCTGCCAAACATTAAAACCCTTTTTGTTTGCATGTCATCAGCAATAAGTGTATTTTCCAAATGCAGTCCTTGCATATAAAACCTTGCAATTCCTTTCCTCTTTAAGCAGTTTTACTCAGATTTTGGAAGGAACAGTTATTTTAAAGATCTGCAGTTCCATAATGAACAAAGTGGAAGAGAAATAACTACATCACAAGATTGCATTTGTCTGTGGTCTCTGCAAATTCAGAGTGAGAACAGTGGGGCAAGAGGTTCCCAAAGCCCCCYAAAGAGCAGAAAGTAAAACCTTGAGAAGATTAATTTAGACATTCTGAAATACTACTACCCTGCGTAGAGATTTCTTTTAAATTGTGCAGAAAAAAGAGGTAGAAGCAGCACMTATTGAAGAATTAATCTGACAACCGTATATGCAAAAGAATCACAGTTAAAAACCAGCCCTGAAATCAGAAAAATCCACACATGGTATCTCTCTACACYCTGCTTTTTGCCAGAAGAAATGGGGTAAAAAACCAACAATGAACGAACAAAAAACTCCCAACAATTCTTTTTAAGCTTAATCCTACTTTCATCTTTGCTAAATTCAAGTCAGAGCTTGAAAATATTCCTGTTTAGCAAGACTAGGCTTCTTAAAAAACCAATCTAAAACCTTACTTGCTCAACTGACCACAATGACAAGTGGAGGAAATGGAATCAAACTTATCATTTCAAGCAACACTTAAATAATTAAGAAAATGTTTTAAACAACATTTCATTCCTTCTCTATGCAAATAGGATCTTGAGATCTTTAAGTGCTTCACAAGAGGGAGTTCACTACGATAATCAGTCAATTAACCTGGAATGTCTGAATCTTAGGTGGGAAAAAGCAACAATAAACACCTCTTTAAACTAAACAATATCAACTACAATAAAGCACGATAAAAACCACACAGGGCAGGGCAGGCACCACCAGGCCATCACTTCACGGGATTCAAACCCTTTGCCACTTAAGCAGCAGCAAAATTAAGCACCAAAACACAGCTCTGCCTTCTGTAAAAACATTCAGAACACACAACACCATCCCTGGAAGGGCAGAAAGTACATTTTGTGGAGAGATCACTCCCATCTTTCCAGCACGTTAGAAACAAAGCCATGACCAGCGAGGAGCGGGCGATAACGAGCACATTCACAGGCATCAGAACTGCCAACCCTCGGTTTCTGAACAGCGATTTCATTTCCTAATCTGCTGGAGGGGGCTGAAAGAAACCAACCAGAAAATAAATACCGACAAATCACAACGTGCCTCACAAGCTTGCCCCTGAAACTCCGAAATGAAACCTCGCTGTAGATTGGTTCCTGCCTGCATGTAGGCAGTGGCATGTACCACTGCACAACGCCAAGCTCCACCTCTGCTATGTAAACAATATCCTCAATTTAAACCACCGCTTGTGTTTTTGTTAGTCTGATGTAAAGAAATTAAAGGCCCTTTCTAAAATAACCCCAGTGTCCAGAGCCAGAATGGTACTGGAAGGTGAAGCTTTGGGCCTGCTTTTAAAGGCAGAAGGTCTAACATCAGTGTTATCATCGTAAATAAAAGAGGGTTTTTTTAAAGAGAAAAGTCTCACCAATTCTTCATAACTTCTATAATGCTCATTTCCTTGCCAATCCAACCTTTTAGGAAGCAACTAAAAAAAGGAAAAACAAAAAAAACYGTGAGCGGTTAAACGGGAAGGAGGKATTATAGAYCACATCCAAAACAATGTGTGTTGAGGGGGGAAAAGTTGAGACAGCGGCAGAAACTTGAATGACTTGCAAAGGAAACTTTTGAGTACAGCAAGATTTCATCAGAGCCCACACAGACCTGGTGCTGCTCCAGCTCCTGCACCAGCACCTGCAGAAGAAAGGGAAAATACACAGAGTCAGGGACAAGCCAGAATTTGGCTCCCTCAGAGAGGGGGGCGCGGCTGCTCCCACCTCCCCCCGACCCTCTGCGGGCAGCGCGGGATCCCCGCGCCCCGGTGAGCCCCGGTCTCACCTTCAGCGCTCTCCTGCAGGGCCCGGTGCTCAGGAACCGGGCGATGAGGAAGTAAAGCTCTGTAAGAGACACCGGGAGAGACACSGGGGATGAGCCGGGGGGCGGCCGTGACCCATCCTGAGGGGGGGGCAGGAAGATGGCGGCACCGGCGGCACCTCCTCACCCCGGGCCGCGGTGTTACCTGATTCAATGAGCGGCAGCGACGCGCCGGAGCTGGAAGAGGCCGCAGGCTCGGCCATGGCGGGCTGAGGGCGGCGGGCCCGGCTCGGCACGGCGCTGTCAGCGCCTCCCCTCCCTCCCTCCCCTCACGGCCGCCCCCCCGCTCCCCTCAGCGCTCCCTCCCTCCCTCTCCCCCCTCAGCGCAGCCTCGGCGCCGCCGCCATCGCCGCCGCACCACCCGCCACGGCGCCGCCGCGGACACCTCCGCCGGGAGCGCCCGCGGRGGGGCGGGGGAAAATAGTGCCCGCAGTACCGGGCGCTCGGGGCGCGCCGGGGGAACAGCGGTGCGTGTGTGTGGCCGCGGGCAATATATGCGGAGGGCGGCGGGGCGGCCGGCGGGGGGGATGGCGGGGAAGGCGCCCGGGGAGGAGAAGGGGAGGAGGAGGCGCGGAAGGATCGCGCGCGGAAGGCGGCGGTGACGCGCGCGGGGGCGGGGCTGAGCGCGGTGAGGCGGCGGCGCTGAGGGGTGGCGGGGGAAAGGCGGCGGCTGCGGAGCTGCTGCGATCGCCCCCGGGAGCCGCGGTGCTGCTGCTGCTGTCGCCGTCGCCTCGGCTCTCCCCGGCCGGGACAGCTCTCCCGGGGACCCTCGGCCAGGTGCAGAGAGCCGGTTCCAGGGGGCGATGCGGTGACGGAGCGGACGCCGTGTGCCCAAGGCCTTTGCCTCCAGTGCTGTGTCCAGTTCTGGGCCACTCGCTGCAAGGAGGATATTGAGGGGTTGCAGCGTATCCAGAGAGGGGAATGGAGCTGGGGAAGGGTCTGGATACGGGACTGATGAGCGGCTGAGGGAGCTGGGGGGGCTCAGCCCGGAGAAAAGGAGGCTGAGAGGGGACTTTCTGGCTCTCCACAACTCCCTGACAGGAGGGGGCAGCCGGGGAGGGTCGGGCTCTGCTCCCAGGGAACATGGGACAGGAAAAGAGAAAATGGCCTCGAGCTGTGCCAGGGGAGGTTCAGGTTGGACATCAGGAAGAATTTTTTCACGGCAAGGGGGATGAGACATTGGAATGTGCTGCCCGGGATGTGCTGGAGTCCCCATCCCTGGAGGTGTCCAAGGAACGACTGAATGTGGCACTCAGTGCTCTGGGCTGGGTGACAAGGTGGGGATGAGTCAAAGGTTGGACTCAATGATCTCAGAGGTGTTTTCCAAACTAAATGGTTTTGTGATAATGTGATTCAAAGTGCCACGTATTGCCCAGTGTGCCCCATGCCAGCGGAGAGCTGGGAGCGTCGGTGCTGTGCCTGTGTTGGAGGAGCTTGGGGATGGCCCAGCCTCCTGCTGTGACAACAGAGCTCCAGGGGTGACGCCTTGGCTGCCTCAAACACGAACCTGGGGAGGGGCATTTCCCACACCACTCAGGCAGCACTTCCCTGGCATCACTGATCYGAAATAAAGCAGCTGTGCCCCCGTGCCTGTGCCACCTCCAGCCTGGCTCCTGGAGCCAGGACATTGACCTGTTGGAGCAAGTCCAGAGGACGCCACCAAGATGATCAGAGGGATGGAACAGCTCTGCTGGGAGGAAAGGCAGGGAGAGTTGGGATTGTTCAGCCTGGAGAAGCTTTGGGGTGACCTAATTGTGGCCTTGCAGTCCCTGCAGGGAGCCTACAAGACAGGCATGGAGGGACAGGACAAGGGGGAATGGCTTCAAACAGAGAGTAGGGTTAGAGATTAGGAAAGAATTCTTGACTCTCAGGGTGGTGAGGCCCTGGCACAGGTTGCCCAGAGCAGCTGTGGCTGCCCCATCCCTGGTAGTGTCCAAGGCCAGGAGCTTGGATCACCCTGGGATAGTGGAAGGTGTCCTTGCCCATGGCAAGGGGATGGAACTGGATGATCTTTAAAGTCCCTTCCAACCCAAACCATCCTATGATTTATCTTTTTTCCTTCTCACAGGTGTTTCTCAGCCATGCCCAGCATGAACTCTGATAGAAACAGCAATGGCTGTACTTGTGTTATATTTTAAATCCGAGCTGTTCTTTCCTTATTCCGTTCCCTACCTGTGGTACCTTGGCGGAAAATATTGTTACATATCTTTCCCTTAACCAAAGCAACTAGTAGCAGCACACAAATGAAACAAAGTAACTTCTAAAAGCCATGTTTGTTCTCTTCCTGTTGCTTTTTGACTCGGATGGTGCGCCATTATGCATGTATTCCACKGTGTTGGATGCAAATCTGCATCAGCTCTCACTCCAGTCCTCMTTGCAGAGGAAATATATCTGGTACCACACAGGACAGAGTCATATCGGGGAGAAGTTACAATAAATTAAACATGGATAATTGATGGTAGAGAGGTGTTGGAAGTTCACAACACCAGACACCCAGAACACATGAAAAATGGGCATTCTGTGAAAGCAGGTAAGAGAAGTTATTTTGGGTAYGTACCTGCAAGTTTAGCACTTATTTAACTGGTTAGTTTAGCTTGCCAAAACCAGAGAGTACATAACATCATGGAGCTACRTGGTGTTACTACGAATTTAAACCAACAAATAGGGAACCTGGAAGGGGATGTTGGGGGAAGTGAGTTAGAAAAGTGTCACAGATTTTCCGTTTCGAAATATCCAAAAACTTGAAGCCAAAACCAGGTGTGCTCTGAGGAACACACCTGTGATGGAATGGACCAGGAGCAGGTTGTGGTCCAATTCTGGAAGACTTCCTATTATATATAAGCTACAGAAAAGTTAAACATTGCATAAATATTGAACAGGCAAAAATGCTAAAATTCTTTCTGAAATGAAAGTGTCGATTAAGAAAGCAAGTTAGAGGTGAAACTCAAGTGGTTTTTTTTTATAAATAACTATCRCAATTTTTAAAAGGCACTGAAAACGTACAGGAAGCAGATACTGGGCTTGCAGGTGTTACTTTAGAGCATAAACGAGTTCTGGGTCAAGGGGAAAAAASAGAAACAAAGAACAAACGTTACTGTTTGATCTTGGCTCCTCCCAGACAAGGTGGCAGTTGTCTGACTGGCACTTGATGCTAACTAATTATTGACTTTTTTTGAGCTAACAGCAGCAGCACAAGGCTCTCAGCTTTCAAGGTGCAAGTTTGGATTAAGAGTGTGATTTTCCACTCCCTGAATTACCACCCATCTCTTAAAAAGTACATTTTTAACACTCTTAAGAACACAGCTAAAAATGCAAGATTGTGAGTGTCAGAGTCAATGCAGGAGCTACACAAGCATCCTTTCATAATCAAGATTTATTTGGCTTTTGTTTGGTGATCACAAACACTATCAACAATTTTACAATTGTTTTTATTCACAGAGCTTTTTTTCATCTAAAAACTAATTCTGGATTTTTTTTTTCCTAGCACTATTTCAAATATTTTTCACTGGATCTTTGTAGACAAGCTGTCCTTTAAAACTAGATCTGAAGTTCCAGTATCTCAAATATTGACATAGCAAGTTCCATCTGCCAAGCAGAAACTTTTACTTAGACAGTATTTAAAGATACAAAATAAAAGTTTCCAATCTTTTGCATCACAGCTACAAAGTTGCTGGAAAAAAATAAAGCTGCAACTACCAAAAATAACTTTGTCACTGATGTACATCACTCAGCAAGAAACCCAACACTAGGGAGCAGTTTTTATTAGATAAGCAATTCTACTGATGGTACAACCATAGATAAAGATAAATAACTAAAATGTTAAGACATTCTCAACACATCATTATGAATTCCAAAGTCTGATCTGTGTTATGCTTCATTTTATAGGATAGAAAACTGTCCCTCGGAGTCTGTGCAACGTGAGGCCTAATCAAGGCCTCAAAGCCCTCTCCTTAATTAACATGCTGTTAATTTCTGGTTTCATAGAAAACAGACAACCAGTACGTGATTTTACCACTTAAAAAAAGCATTTACACTTATCTAAATATGTAAAAAAATGGGTTGAGTCGGGATTCTCTCCTTTTTAAAAATGTGTTTTCTAGAACTACTAAAAAACTTGCATTTACAAAATAGTTGATAAAAATATTCCTCTGAATTGTACAAGAAGAAAGGTTTAAGGACCACCAGTTGCAGACGTGGGACCAGGTGTTACTCAGACTTCACTTCTTTCTCTACAGCTGCATCAGGTGCTGGGGTCTGGAAAGGGAAAACAACAACAATGCAGGAAGTTTTTAAGTGGCTCAGATTTAGTTTGGAGTGTTTTTAATGCCAAAAATGACACACAGAACAACCCTGACTYGTTCCTGCAGATTTCTCTTGGATCATGACCTGCTAAATCAAACTGTCTCAAAAAGGCTCCTTGGATGCATCAGCGTGGATTTCAGGATGTTGGTGTTGTTACTGAGCACACACTGCACAGGATTTTCATTTTAATTGGAATTACTGCCTCTATGACAGAARAAGATTTAGCTTTTACACAGCTACAATGGGGTGTTTAGAAAAGACACGAGATACACTTCATGCATTTAAATTTCAGTGCCACACTTCAAATATTCTCAAATCTTACCCTGTTTTACAGTAAATAAGACTTAGAATCAGGAAATAGTAACATCCAACAGGACAGACTCTGCCTGTGCCTCTTCTAAACTTCAGTATTATATTAAACCTGAAATTTTGGGTGGTGTGACCACCACAAATCCAGCCTGAAGATGTGCCCCAGAAATCATCACCCGTTCCTGGTTAATTTACATCTTCTCTGCACCAGTGAACTAAAGAGACCCCAGCTGAGAATGGTGCCAAATTTGGTTTCACTGCTGAAATAYTACAAGCACAAATTAAAAGGCCAAACTGTGTGACTGTAATAATGCCAAAAAGTTGAGTCAACTGAAGAATTCAGTAGTTAYAGGACAACATTTTCACACTGTAAGSTTGCAAATGACAAACTGGTACCCCAGAGTAAATCCTCTTGTTCACAGAAAATGCCATCCTGTACCTTCCTTGCCCACCAAAACCCATCATCTACCTAAAACCAAAATATTCTTTTCTTCTACTTGAAGACCTGACATGTGCACTGATAGATCAGTGGGATAGAATCCACAGACTTTTTTTCTACCTTAAAAAACCATTATTTTGCAATACAACTACCAGACAGGAAGCGTAAATCACACATTTARATTAAAAAGTCACCTGATTTTCTGCTCCCTTGCTACCCTCTTGGACCAAAAAGGAACCTCCCTTCCAGTAACAGCAAAGGCAGACTAAACCCCAAACCCAGCCCTCCAAACTTCACCTCCTCAGTTTTAGCTTCCCCATTTTCTGCAGGCAGGTTGTCCTTTGTCTGTTCCTGGTTTGTCTCTTCTGTCTGTTTTCCTTTAGGCCCCTTCTTCCCCTTTGACGGAGCTTTCTTGTCCTCAGATTTATCCTACAAAAAAATACGTTTCCAGTAAGTAAATTGTTATGACCAAGCAGGTAAACTTTGAAAATAATAAAAAGCACATAAAACCAAGATGGACTTGCCAAGCTACCAACAACCCCTGATCCCCCACTTACAAATTATTTCAGAATTACATAAATGCCACACACTGAACTTCTGTGTTTTGATTGTAAAAAATTTTTTTTTTCATTAATATTTATTACAACCCCCCACGAAGTAACTCCACAATGAGCAAGCTTCTCCCAACTGGAAAAGATACTGCGAGGAAAGTTTTAAAAAGTGACAAAGTCAATGCAAAAAAGGGGGTTTTGATGGATCAAATACAAAAAAACAAATCTATGACTGATAATTAATAGCTCAAAGTAGTTATAGGCAGCGAGTTAGTATCACACGTGACAGTCAGCATCAATGAGCAGCAGCAAGTGTAGATGCATCACAGACACCAGAAAAAAAGGAAATTACAACTGAAGTAACATTGGAAAGCTTCTCCAAATTCTTTAGGCTTACAGCCTTGAGAGTGTGAACACACTGATCCTCAAACCATTGGAATGAAGGTGCATTCCTGATAAGTAACTGCTCCATAGGATTAATATAATGAAAACATCATAAAGTCTGCAAAGCAGAGCTCTGTATTGGTGTATCTGAAATAAGAGAATCCCAGAATGGTTTGGGTTGGAAGGGACTTTGAAGATCATCCAGTTCCACCCCTGCCATGGGCAGGGACACCTTCCACTATCCCAAGTTGCTCCAAGCCCCTTCCAACCTGGTCTTGGACACTTCCAGGGATRGGGCAGCCACAGCTTCTCTGGGAAACCTGTGCCAAGGCCTCACCACCCTCACAGACAAGAATTCCTTCCCAATATCCCATCTAACCCTGTTCTCTGTCAGTGGGAAGCCATTCCCCCTTGTCCTGTCACTCCATTCCTTGGAAATGGTCTCTCCATTTTTCTTATCAGCCCCTTTAGGTACTGGAAGGCCACAATTAGGTCACCCCAAGCTCTTAATCCATAAATCACAAAGAAAAGTTTATGGACAAAGGAACACTGAACACCACATACAAGCCAACAAACACACAACCAGTTTTAACTCTCCCCAAAACCAAAGGATTTTACACCTCAGTTATTGGCACTGTGAAAGCTGTGCTGAAAAATTTAAAGGTCACACTAACCTACACTCTCTTGCACTCACACAAACACCTGAAAGCTTGACCACATGAGTGGAAATTCAAGTGTTTTTAAGTGGCTAATATGTATTTTTTCTTCCTTGTCCTAACACACTGCTTTAAAATGTTTGTATATTTTATCTCCTTTTGTTACAACGATGAAATACAATCCTACATACAAGACTCACAGAATCATTTAGCCTGGAAAAGACCTCCAAGATACTAGAGTCCAACTTTGACTGATCACCACCCTGTTAACCAGACCAGACCAGCTGAACAACATCCAGTTGTTCCTTGAACACCTCCAGGGATGGTGACTCCACCACCTCCCTGGGCAGCTCTTGCAACAAGCCTTTCTGTGAAGAAATTCCTGCTGATGTCCTAATGTACAGTTCTTTGACGTTCAAGTTGTTCCACCCAATACCAAACCACAATCTAACYCGCATGGATCCGTGCCCACATTTCCATGCAATGCTTAGAGCTAAACAGTGATGGAATGTACCTGTAGATACTGGSAAAAGCACATTAAAACGATACTTCAGCCAAACGAGTGTTCCCACAAGGAATAAAACCATTCCAACACCGTGCACCGAGGACACAACGCGGGATGCCCCCAGGCACCACCTCCTCTCCCTCTCCTCTTCCCCCCGACTCTCACCTTTGCCGGTAACTTTTTGGGTTTCGGCTCTGCCTTGGGAGGCGCGGGTTTCTGAGGAGAGAGAACAAGTCAGGCGGGGATCCAGCCCTCCGTGACCCCTCCCGGGCGCGACCCCCCGSCCATCCCGGCAGGGCCCCGCCGCTCGGCACTTACCGCGGAGAGCCGCGCCGATCGCCTCTTGGGCTGCGGGCGGGGAGAGAGAGAGAGGGAGGGAGGGAGAGGGCGAGAGAGAGAACGGGCGTGAGGGGCGGGCGRGCCGGGGGCGGCCCCGCCTGCCCCGCCGCCCTGCCCGGTCCTTACCTCCTCGGGGGCGTCCCCGTCCGCCACCGTCACCTGCAACACACACGGCGCGTCAGCGGGGCGGGACCGGCCTCTCGCCGCCCCCGCCCGCCCCTTCCCGCCGCCGCGCTCGGACCGCGGGTCCCGCCGAGCCCCCCCGGAGCCCCCCGCACCCCCCGGCCCCCTCCCCGGCCCGCGGGGCCGCCCGGCACRAGGGAAGGCGCCTGCCCCCGGTACCGCCCGCCGCACCGGAGCCCGCGGGGCGGCCGCTTCCCGCCGAGCGCCGTCCCCGCACGCCCCCGCCCGCGCCCGCCCGGCGGCTCCGCTCGCTGCCGCCCGCCTTCACCTTCCTCTTCGGCATCTCGAGGCTCCCGGCCGCGACCCCCGCGGCTGCGGCTCGTCCCGCCCGGCTGCTGCGAGCGCCGCTGCGGCTGCCTGCGAGCCACAGCCTGGCTGCGCAGGGAAACCGCCTCCCCCCTCCCCATCCCAGCAGCGCCAGCGGCGCCGCAACAGGATCCAGCCGGATCGGCGCGGGGGGAGCGGCGGGCGGGCCGCGCTCCGCCTCCCCCGCCGGGCGCACGGGCCCCTGATTGGCCGGGCCGCGTCACGTGGGCGCGCGTGTCCCCGCGTCCCCTCGCACGGGCGCTCCCGCCGCGCCGCCCGGTCCGCGTCCCCGTCACGGTCCCCATCCCGGTCCCGGGGCCCCGGCGGCCTCCATGGCGGACAGCGGCGCCTGGCTGCTGGTGCTGAGCGCCGTGTTCCTCTGCAACGCGCTCAAGATCCTGCTGCCCTCCTGCTCCTCCATCGTGAGTGACGGCACCGCGCGCGCCGCGGCTGGGGAAGCGGGAAGGGGGGCGCGGGCCCGAGGGTGCTGGGAAGGGACCCCAGAACGGGGCAGGGCGTTAAGGTGGTCTCCTCCCGACAGCTGAGCGATGGGTGAGCTGCGGGGGGAGCGGTGCCGGTTCGGGAGGGCTCCCGGCGCCCCTCCCGCACCCCCGGCTGTGACGGGCAGGGTCTGCCCCTGCTCCCGGCCTTGGCAGAGGAAAAGCTGAGGCTGGAGATGGTGGAACCCAGCACTGTGGCTGGGTGGGTTCCGCAGCCTCGGGTACACCGGGCGCTGAAGTAAAGTTCTGCGGGATGAGTTCCCGGCGTGTTAAATTATGCTCCTGAGCCTCCAGCCCTTAGGATGTACCATGGAATCACAGAATGGTTTGGGTTGGAAGGTGCCTTAAAGAYCATTCAGTTCCAACCCCCCCGCCATGGCAGGGACACCTTCCACTAGGCCTGGTTGCTCAGAGCCCCATCCRGCCTGGCCTTGGACGCTTCCAGGGACCTCAATTTTCAGGGAATATGAAGGACAGCTTTGCTCAGTCTTGCATGTTTTCAACAGATGGACATCCYCATTGTTGAGATGGGAGATCAGTGGATACGGAGATAAAGGAGTTGAGCCATTGTGGGGGTAAACCTTAACTCTCAACCACTAATCAGGATGCCCCTGTTCTGATCTGAAGCATTCCTGTGGAAGCGTGGGTAATGGAATTAAGGACAAATAAACTCTGTGACTGCCAGATAAACTCACATGTGTACAAAGATGCTGAAATCCCTGTCGCTCTTCCATGTAAATAACTTTGCTGGCACAGAGATCAGTGTGCACTGTTCAATAATGGACAAAGATCCTTTAAAGCTTAAATTACCCTCAGCAATTTGGGAAGCTGAACTAGAGGTGACTGATGGAACAGCCATATGAGGRGTGGCTGAGGGCATTTGGTTTGTTCAGCCTGGAGGAGACTGAGTCTGGGGTCTGCAGCTCCTCCCGAGGGGCAGCTCCGATCTCTGCTCCCTGTGACAGGGACAGGACCCAGGAAGCGGCTGGAGCTGTGCCAGGGCAGGGTCAGGCTGGAGCTCAGGAAAAGGYTCTTCCCCCAGAGAGTKCTGGGGCACTGAACAGGCTCCCCAGGGAATGGGCAYRGCCCCAAGGCTGCCAGAGCTCCAGGAGYSTTTGGACAATGCTCCCAGGGATGCACAGGGTGGGATTGTTGGGGTGTCTGTGCAGGGCCAGGGGTTGGAATTTGATGATCTGTGTGKGTCCCTTCCAACTCAGGATATTCCATGATTCTRCGAAGATCTCTGCTYAGCTTTCTGCTGTRGTTTGTGACTGAAAGTGKTGTTAATGTTCTCACTGACTGCAGTGCTGAGAACAGCATCCGTGGGGAACAAATTACATGTGTCTGGGGAAAGCTGGGAAGATTTCCTAAGGAACAGCAAGAAAAAGATTTTGTGTCCTTTGTGTCTTCATTTCTCTGGCAAACRGAGTTCATGAACTGACAAGCAGGTGGTGCCTCTGGAAAAGAAATTAGGAAAGTAAAAGAAAAGGAGAARATGTTGGAATACTTGGCTGCTGGAGCTGGAAATGGGAGTGATCACGGAATCGTTTAGGTTGGAAAAGACCTTCAAGATCTTTGAGTCCAGCTTGAGGCTGTTTCATCTTGTCACTTGTTCCCTTGTTATCCAAGGATTTCCTGCATCTCAGTGAAAGGGTCCTTTTCATGGGAGGCTTTTGAGGTGAAACTTTATACACTTTAAAGCAAATCAGTGGAATTCTGGATCACTAACTGCGAGTATTTCTTTACTTCTTAGATATCCAGACTGTTGCAGAAGGATGCAGAGCAGGAATCCCAGATGAGAGCTGAGATCCAGTCCATGAAGCAGGAACTTGCCACCATCAGTATGATGGATGAGTTTGCCAGATACGCCCGGCTGGAAAGGAAGATTAACAAAATGACTGACAAGCTTAAAACCCATGGTACAGTTCTTTAAACTATTTGGAGAGCTTGCTTTTGTCTTCACAGGAATTTCCTGGGCTTCCCTGTGTGATTATGTATTCTTTCTCAGTGATGCTGATCACTGAATCATGTTTTGAGTAAGTCAAGAAAGAAACTACAGTGTGATACAGAACTAGCAGTTTGTTGAAAAAGGGCATTTTTAATATAGCTGTAAGTCATTTGGAAAGAGATTTTTAAACAGTGTAATGTCCTGCCTTGAAGAGTGAAATATTAAAAAATTACTAATTCTATGTGTTATGGATCACTATTATAAGTAATCGAAAGTCTTATTTTTTTTTCTTTAACAGTGAAAGCACGAACTGCCCAACTAGCCAAAATAAAGTGGGTTATAAATATTGTGTTCTACATATTACAGGTAAGTAAATATTTTAGAATGGATACAAATTAACCCAAATCCTCAGTAGTGTTACAATTCTCTCCTGGTTTAKGGGCCTTAGGGTTCCCCCAGCACAGGAAGGACGTGGAGCTGCTGGASAGAGTCCAGAGGAGGCACCAGGATGAGCAGAGRGATGGAGCAGCTCTGCTGGGAGGAAAGGCTGGGASAGCTGGGATTGTTCAGCCTGGGGAAGAGAAACTTCAGGGTGACCTCATTGTGGCCTTGCAGTGCCTGAAGGAGCTACAGGAAACATGGAGAGAGACAATTTCCAAGGGATGSAGTRACAGGACAAGGGGGAATGGCTTCAAACTGCCAGAGGGCAGGGTTAGATGGGATATTGGGAAGAAATTCTTCCCTGTGAGGGTGGGGAGGCCCTGGCACAGGTTGCCCAGAGAAGCTGTGGCTGCCCCTGGATCCCTGGAAGTGTCCAAGGCCAGGTTGGACAGGGCTTGGAGCAACTTGGGATAGTGGAAGGTGTCCCTGCCCATGGCAGRGATTGGAACAAGATGATCTTTAATGTCCCAGCCCAAACCATTCCATGATTCCAGTGACCCAGTGCTTGTCAAACAGAAAGAGTTTCTAGAAATGGAAGGGAGAGCTGCTGCTGATAAAATCTGGTAGTTGAGGATGGAAGGAGTTTTGAGTTTCATTTCAGTTCTGTGTTTCTGGTTCTGGAGTGACAAGGTAGGAGTTTGTCAGCTCTTTAATCACTGGRCTTTTTTTTATATATGGCACCAAATCCAGGCAAGTTCTGCTACGTGTAAATATATTGCACTTCTGGGTTTGAAAACAAAATATACTTTTGCTGAGGATGCAAATCTCCACTGACAGCTGCCACGCATTTCCCCACGGTGCCTCACCAGATTGTCTCTGTAGTTCTGACTGGATGCCAAAGAATTTTCTGCTAACAAGGATGGCAGTGGTCAGCCTGAAGATTTCCTTAGGGGACTGTTAAAGTGAGTTGGATTCCTGGCAGGCAAAAATTAAGGCTCAAAAGAGTCATTAGAATTTAACAAGTGCCGTGACTGTGTTTGACTCTGCTGCCAGGGTCAGTATTTTCCAAGTTCTCACTGCTACCTCCTAATATTATGTATAAATAAAATATTTTCAAGAACAAAATAAAATAACAGAGACAATTCCCTTTAATTAGAATTTATGATTTACTGTTTCCAAGTAGCACTGGGAATCTACTTCGATGTGTGTTACCATTCAAGCTCACAAAAATGTCCACTGCAGGCTGCCCTGATGATCTCCCTGATCTGGAAATACTATTCCGAGCCAGTCACGGTGCTTCCCAGCAAATGGCTGGCACCCCTGGAGCGCCTGGTGGCCTTCCCAACGGGAGTGGCAGGTAAGGAAAAGGATATTCCCAAGCCCCAAAGCGTCCATGCATTAACAGCAGCTGCTTCTCTGACTCCCTGAGCACAGGGAGGAGTTCAAACATTTCGTCAGCTCTTCCCTGTGTGCTCAGGTCGCATTTTTTGAGCTGATGATGAAATGGGCACTTTGTCATTTTTATTTCCACTCCAGCAAAGCTTGAGTGGAATACTTCAATACACTCCCTTGTCTGTATTGAAGAGACCCTGGAGAAGATTTAAATTAGAAAATCACCCAAGAGATGGCTTCTTCACGTGTGTGCTGTGAATAGCTATGTACTTTTAAAAAGATTGATTTAAATTTCAGAGGAAATTTCCTTTTTACCTCTCTCRAATCCTGAATTTAGCTTCATTCTGTGACTTGCCAGGCTTTTAACTTCAGCACTTTAGATGTTTTCTCTTGGGTCCATAGCAAATGTTTTTAGCTGTGGGGTGTACTCACCACACTTTAGCCTCTTGTATAGGTGTATTTGGTCTCTTTTCCCAAGACAATCCAGATTTTCTTGGGACCAGCATGGAGATTTTTACCATCTCTTGAAGAGACCTATTTGTATATAAAAGATGTTTTGTTCTTGTTCGCCTCATAAATCCTGAGTTTCATTTTTTACACTTCCAAGGTTGTTTGGTTATTGATCCAACAGCTTAAATCCTGGTTCCTCTCTCTTCCAGGAGGTGTGGGAATCACGTGCTGGCTCGTGGTCTGCAATAAAGTTGTAGCCATCATGCTGCACCCTTTCAGCTGAAGGAATCCCAGCAATCCATGGAGTCCTCAACGGCATTTGCATTATCACTGTTTTAAATTAATTTAAAAGAAAARGGACAGTTGTCTTTCATGGGACTAGGTCTGAGACAATCCTTGTTATTCCATTTGGATATCAGTCAGTATCCTTTTGATTCCTCTTTGCAGAGTTTGTCTTTCAGTTTTGAAAGAACAGCATTGCTGATAGAACTTCATTTTGGGTCTATTCATGGCAGAACCATAAGATTTTGTCATGGCCTGTTGTCACCGACATCAAAAAGTGTTGGATTTGTGTTTTTAAATTGCAAATGTGCTGGCATTAGGAATTAATTTGGGAGCTTTGCTGTTTCTTTGCTSTAAAATGTGGTAGTTTCACCCCAAGGTGGGATCACGTTTGGTGGCAGAGGGAGGTRGTTTGGTTGGCTCAGGGTAAAACTGAATTTCCTTGTTATTTTTTACCTTAAAATTGGAATATTCTTGGGCTCTCCTAAAAAATGAGCTATTGATAGATAAGTTCAATCAAGTTTTTATCTCTTAAGAGGCTCCTGTCAATAAAGGAGAAGACAGTGCTGTTCCTGCAGAGGTGATGCTGGTTTAGCTTCCCACTCTGGAATTCCCACAGAGGAATGCATCTGTTCTGTTATTCCAAGTCCTTTGCCTCCCTGCAGGAAGGAAGGGGCCAGGACCCCTCCAAAATTAGCACTGCCTTTAGAATCCAGTTCAAAAGGTCATGTTATGTTGTGTATATATATGGATTGTATGTTTGAGGGGTTTTTTTAATGTTAATTTAAAAATTGGGGTTTTATATTAGGGATTGCGTTTAACCAACATGAAAATAAATACCAAGGAAAAAAATGTTGTGATTAAATGTTGTGTATAATTGTGGTTTTATTAAGGAAATAAAGCTTTTCAACCCATCTTAGGTTTTCTCATCTCTTTTTTAATGTTAACTGTAGTTTTCCTAAAATATAAAACACCAAAAAAACCCCAAAAAACCCCAAACAAACCCAAAATGACAAAACAAACCCCAAACTCACCAAAATCCAAGCCAGAACAACCTCCCTTGTTTGTGCATAAGGAAATACTGTTGGAATCAGCCAGACCAATTTATTTTTTAAACTATTTTTTTAAACCTTTGAAGTGTTGCTGCAAGCAGGTTCAGCTCTGAATGTCTCTGTCATCTTTAAAAGCTTTTGCAGTGTAATTTTTGAAGTTTTTTGAAGTGCTACTGCTTTTAAAATTAACMCAATACACCCAAGTTTTATGAACTTCACATCATTTTAGCAAAYGTTTCATGAATTACTGTGAGGAACAAAACACAGTCCTCCTCCCCTCGCTTACATAACCTTAAACACAGGATTTTTAAAGGCTTTTTGGGGACTGGCTATGCCTGACTTCTCCAAAACAATACTTTCCTCTTGCACATTCATCTTTGGATGTCAGCTGGGGAAGTTACCAGGCAAACTGCTTTGATAAGTTCTAACACTGGGAAAGAATGAGGCTTTAGAGGTTTCTAATGCTCGTGAAAACAATGTGGGAGCAAATTATTTTTATTAGGGGTGAATTCTGGAAGCTGTTAAGGGACTGAAGAAACTAAAAAAGTGTTTTCTTTTATTGCATTGTTGGTCCTAACCCAAGAGTGAACCTTATGAAAGCAGGTTGCTCATGTGAGTGAGCTGACAACTATCCAGCTTCCCAATTCCAACTGCTTGGGAATGCAAAAACCTGGAAGTTACCAAACAAGGACTGACTTTTACCTGGYAACAGGTAAACATGTTAAGGAACTCTAAGTACAACACATTTTCATGGACACACACCAAGCACAGGAGAATCTTATTTGTGACAAACGATTTGACTGCTGTTTGGGAAAAATCATGGAAAGAAATTGCCAGTCCTYGTAAGATTCGATAAACATTTCGTGAAGGTAAAACATGTTTTTTTAACAATCTAGATGCTTAAATTTTCTGAAGGTAAGTTATGCACTGAACTATGAGAAATAGTTTGTGTGTTCTCAGGAGTTTGTTTTAATGATGAGTGTTGGGCGCTTCCCGCTCCGAACCCGTCACGGAGTTTGGCGTTTGGCTTGTGCCATCCTGCATCCCTCACTTCTCTGTCTCCACTCCTCTCACGCTGGAACTCCAAGGGCTGTCTCCTTGGAAACAGCCCTCTCCAAAGAGCTCTTTCATCAGGTGTTTTTTCCTGTCGGCGAAGGGCACGTGGCTGCAGCCCTGCGCCCCAGAGGCCTCGTCCCTCTGCCTGCCCGGGGGGACTTGAGCAAAAGATGGTTCGTAGACCCCAAAGGCAATGTCCCCTCTGGAAAATGTGTCACTGCAGCCCTGACCTGCCTGTCCCAGGCTGCACAGGCTGCCTGCTTTGGATTTTGGACCCGATGCACGAAGCCCCTGATGCAAATTCTCAATGGCTTCTGAGAATATGTATTTTTTTTTCAGCYCAATGGGTTCTTTGTTTGGAATTGCACTTTCACTCTTGGCTTTCTTTTTTTGCTGCTCATCTGGTTTTTTCTCTCCTTTTCCAGCTTCTTCCTCTGCATGTCCCTCTGGGTTGTTCTCTTTTACTCTGTCACTTTGAGGATTTTGCTCAGTTTTCATCAGATTTTTCAGCTCCTGTTTAAGAAACTCTGTCTCTTTTTCCATTTCTTCCATAAATTCTGAAAAGGTGTTTTCTTCCATCTGTAGTCTGCTTTCTGAAATATTGTGGGGTTGAAGAACATAAAGAGTCATGAAGCTTTAATGACAGCAAATATCACATCCTTATTTCACTGCTTCAGTTGTTATTATTAATGGTATTTCAGTCTGGAGATTTATGACAATTCTATTTATAATAAATACAACAGAATGGGGCAAGATCTAAGCAAGATCATTGTGCCATTGAATGCAGGTTAATATCTTTATTTTTCCTTTTTTCATTATGTTGAATTTAATTAAATGAATTTAGCTGCCATTATATACAGTAATGACTAAATATATTGCCAGAAAAGTCATGTACAACGCAACAGAGGAATCAGGTGAGATCTGAACTCTAACTGTCATTACCTGGCTTTTAAGTGGAACTTAGATACATGCAGGATTTCCTTTCCCTTATTTCACAGCAGAGTTGCTTGTGTGGAGCAGAATATACAGCAACTCTCACCTGTAAATGAGGTGGCTCCACTTTTTAGTAGGAAAAGGAATGTGTCAGTGACCTGGGATCAGCTGTTTCACCTCTGTACACRTGTGACCTTTAGGTCTCCTGCCATTTGTGACACATTTATGATGGCACTCAGACCTTTGTTCTTCCTACAAGCTTTACCTTAATGGACACAACAGGAATATTTCTAGAAAGAACTTGGATGAGGGAACAGCCAGCCCTTGCAGTCCTTTTCCTTTCCCAGCCACATGTTCCCATCAGCTGTGATGAAGAGTCACAACCATCAGTTTGAGACCAGTGCTYGATTGGTGTGGATTAACAACAATTCATTATACTTTTACAGACAGAACACTGCATTTTTACCAACCTGACCAGGAAGCTTTTGGAAGAACAGCAGGATGGAGGTGCCATATCCTGCAGAGCTGCTCTGCAGTCAGTGCAGCACCACCAGCAGCTGCATTTTCCAAACGAAAAGATTCTGTGATTCAGTGACACTTAACACATCATTTTGAACCAGTTCCTGTCAGGCAGGTGCCAGCAAAGGGCTGTCAGACCCACAGAAATCACCACTACTCCTGGTAATTTGAAAAGATCAGGTRGGTTTCTGAGAGAAATGTTAAACATACCTCTGTGTGTTCTGTTAGAAGTTTCTGACGTTGGTATTTTCTTGGTTGGTTGCTTTTCTGTTCTACACTGGGCATCAGAGCACACGTCATCTGCTTTGGCTTCTTCAGCCTTCTCTTCTGAAGATTTTTTCTCCTACAATTGGCAATTAAAGGTAAGAATAATGAGGGAATGCTTGTTTAGTGACTTTTAAAAGTACAGTCAGTGCAATAGTTATAAAAGGATTAGTAATTTCTATTGCTGTTACAGTTTTATTTTGCATCACAGCATTTTTTCTGAGCTACAATTACATTCATGCAAAATCCACTTCCTAGGAAGTTAAGATGATGGATCAGGCTATTCAGGCATATCACTGCAACTTAGGGAATAACATACACCTTAGCTGAGAGTTTAAACAGGGGATTGGATTTGGATCCAGATCTTTCCCACCTTTTTTAGCTGGATTAGACTTTTTTCTGTTTCCTGGTGCTGTGACAGCAGCAGTGCTCTAAAACTCTCTTTATCTACTTGTACTGATCTGTCTGCTCTCAGACCTGTTGAATAGGACAAGCATTAGCAACACAGAAGTTTCTGGAATTAGATTGTTGATATAAACAAAAGATATCTCTGACAACTGACAATACTGGTATGTGGCCTAGGATTTAAATATTTTTTAAATGCATGAYTTAATGCCCTTTAATAAGGAAATTATTTGTTCTGTCCAATCTATAAATGCTGAAACTGGAACACAAACAGCTACCTGGAGTTCTGAGCTTTTTCATCTCTACATCAGCACATTATAAAAATATTTATATGCATAAAAATATTCTACGAAGTCCTGTTCAGATAGAAAATGTAAAATCAGACAAATGTGTCTCCGCCCCAGAGCTCACATGGGTTTAATTTTTGGTTCCATTCTAGTGCAAATTTAAGARGTCTGGTATGAAGCCTCAGATTTCAGTTTCCTAAATTTGGATCTTTATGGAATCCAGCTCATCATAGGAAATGCTTAACACTGAAATATCGATGGACTTTGGAAGAGATTCCAAGGGAGAGACTGAATGAGACGTTTAGAGTAATAGCTGGATATGAAACGGAGAAGATGGGTGTATTGTTCTTTTACTCTGTTTCTGGAATAATTTTGACATGAGAAAGTTGCCACCACAGCAGCAAAAACGGGATCTTACCCACATCCACATTCCCACCCTTATTCCCAGTTTGGACCTCGGAAATCGAAGGAAGKCTCTCCATACAAATGGTGCCCTGGCAACGTTTGCAGTCGGGTTGTGAACAGGACGCTGGTGACCGGTCTGGGAACGGCTCTGGCGCTGCGGGGGGAATGGGCTCTCCCAGTTCCTCCAGCAGCTTTTCCATGAGGAATCAGCGGCGCATTCCCGCGATTCGGGACTAGGGGGCGCTGCACCCCCAGGTGAGCCGCTGGCACCTGCCCGTAGGAGCTTCTGGAATTCACGGCTCCATCCAATAAATCCGTTTCATTTACGTGCACAGAGCTTTCCGAGGAAGCCTCCCTCCAGCGATTTACCAGCAGTGTTAAAAAACGCAGCCCCAAGTTTCATTTTTAGTTTCCTGCTGGCTGAAAACTTTTGTGGACGTCGACTAGAGAATAACGACCCGAAGCAGCAGCTCTTTAGAAATCTGCTAAGGAAAATTCAAGTCAAGAGCGAAAAGGAAAACGAATCGTCGGTAATTCCAGCTCTGGGTTTCCAAATCCATGAACTGGCAGAGAATGAAACCTTTATTGGCCAAAAATTCCAGAAGATYGGGCAACTTTGCTCGGAACATTTTCCAAGTATCATTTCTCTCTCCAACTAAGCACCATTATCTTGCTTAAATAAAAGAAGAACTTAAATGATAAAACTGATTTAAGTGCCATAATTTAATAGCAATATTGTACAAGGCCATATGCGAGTAAAATAAAAAAAAATTATGTGGCATAACTAAAACTGGAACTCAGAGCTTCATAAAAAACTGTGTGTTACTTGGGATGAGAACAGGAAATATGTTTTTTCCTAATTTTACACCTTGAATTACCAATCTTTTCTCTATAGTTCACTTGTACTCAAGGCAGAGTTAATGGRTTTGCAAAGGCAATGAAGACGAAAAAAATAAGCAACTGAGTGTGGTAAGATTTTTGTACTGATGCCATAATTTGAGGAATTCTGTGGGCACGTGCAGTGTTCCCAGCAGGCAGGTTTGCTAAGTGCTCTTTGGTACCCATGTGAAGGAAATTTTAGCTTCTCCTTCAGTTTAGGAGCAAGAATATCTGACTAGTATTTTCAAGAGGTGCTTTACCCAGGCAAGTCCATATTCAGACCATTCAATTCCAAATTCAGGGTGGAATTGAGGCAGACTGGGGCATCTCAAACAGRTTGTCTTTGATCAGGCAGCTGAATCCCACTCCAGGCAGCTGCCCTTGGAATGTTGGATAGACAAGACTGCATGTAATAGATATTTCTCCCCAAAATCTATCTGAGCATCCATGTGAAAGAAATATCCTTTACTGAAGAACTCTTTCTTCCTTGATAGTACTTAATTTATATTGTTCTTTTCTATCATTCAAGCCTTTAAACGTCCTAAATCTTTTTAGCTCATACAAAAGTACTACTCTGGCATTTATTTTGGAATATATCTCCCAGTTATAAAACAGTGGAAGTGTCTCTTAACTAAACAAAAAAGGAAGATGATTATAGTCATACYTTGTTCGTGAGGTACTGAATCACCTGCGTCCTTCAGGATTTTAGGCATCCTATTTGCATAAATATTCTTGATAAAAAGTTGCCGATCCTTTTCCTAAGAAGAAATAAACATTATTATACTTGTGATATACATTAAGAATTTCTTTTTACCAACTTAATTTTCCATACTGGGTGAAAACCATCAGGGGTTTCACCCTGTGTCAGGCCACGTGGTGGCTTTGTCATTTACAAAAATAGGAATCTGTCATTTTCTTTCGTGAGCCAGGTTAAAACTGTCCCATGGAAGGCCAGGAAAACACCTGTACCTTTACATGATCTTTGTCATAACACCATGTTCAGAAGATTAAAAAACCCAGTGTATTTTAACATTGTTAAAACATTAACATTATTATGAAAAAGTCACRAGGGATTTCAGGTTTTCTGGAACATGTACTGGTTTTCTTCATTAAAACTCATTAGACATCCCATTCCTGGCAGTTTTAAGGTTTATTTCTATTTAGTTTTTCTATATGTTTGATTTRCAAGCATTACAGGAAGTGCTGAACTCGGTGTACTTGTTGTCCCAAAAACAGTTGTCTAAAAACCGAACTGGAATTTGAACAAACCCTTGAAACATTTCCGTGAGTCTTTCTGTTAAACTCTGGTTTTGCAAGTTGTAATAGTTGGTTCATTTTGATTTGTTTCTCYAAAGGAGCTCATTTAAAGTASATGAATATATTTGACCCCAATCTAGCAAAATGGTGACACTTKGGTGTGGATTTTTGTGCAATTTCTGTTTCATTAATCTCTGTTTAAATTCATTATTGAACTACTTCTAATAAATAGACCCTACAATAACGCCAGCATTTGACATTTTTGGCTTTTTTTGGTAGACTGTAGACTCAAGTAGGAAGAGAAAATTCCATCAGTAAGTAATATAAAAGAAGCAAAAGGAATAGGTAAAATTAAATACCTAAATTTTCTTGTAGAAACAGAAACCTGTATAAAATCTGGAATACCTTAATTTTTTGGTGAACGGAGTTAATTTCCATTATCAAGTTCTTTGTGGTTATCCCAGCTTCCAGGAGTTTTCTACTCTCACTTGCCAGCTGACGACTAAAGGTGCTGCTGTTCAGCTTCAGCTGCATTTCCAGACTCTTAAAAAAGTGACAGATTTTACCATATGGACATACTCAGTGGGACAGTTGAAAAATTTCAGTTCTTGACAGATTTAAAAAATAAGCATGCTAATAGAAGGAAATTTAATCTCATAATTATAAACAATAACAGTTATTATTGTCTGATTATAACAATATAAAATGTAAAATTATTTTGTAAGCAATACATGAAATTGTGCTGAAGTACATGAAAAATTACTTTCAAATTAAGAAAAAAATTATTTTAAACCTAATTTTACTAAACAAAAAAGAAGGGTTTGGCATTCAATCATAAAAAATAAAGATGTACATTACTTAGAAATGATAGATTAATAAATACAATCATCTTTGAGAAATGTTAAGGCTTTCTATTCACAGAGACAAATTAACTGTGGCAGAATGAGGAGGTTTAGTGCAAATGAAAACTTGGTAACTTATTGTGTACTTTATCTTCAGAACCCAGTGCCATGCACTGAAATTCTAGTTCCTAAAACTGTAAGGTGGACGCCCAACCCTGTGTGCTTTTTATAGCTGCTCACTGGGACTTCTGGAAACTAAAGGTTTTTAAAAGAGGGTCTGAATTCAGCTTTTAATATTTTCAGTTTCTCTGAAGATTTCCTGGCTCATTATTTAATTCCATGCATAATAGACCCCACAGAAAATAGAAATTATTTCCTGGAGGACACGGGAAATGTCAGTCTTCCAGTTTTGTACTAAAATTGTGTTCCTGTCTTTTTTGCGCCAGGGTCAATGAGGGTAAMGAAACAGGAAATATTAAAAGGAGATGAATTTGAGATCATCTGAGATGATGATGAGGTTTACACTTGGGAGAGCACTGGATTAAACAACATTCAGTGTCACCGGATTATATCAGAACCATTAACGTGACAAGAAGCAGCCAAAATTTTCCCACTATTCTTGCACTGAAACATCTCCTGGTCCATAATCCTTGCGATTCCCCTCCAGCTCAGGATATTCTACAGCTCTATATTCCACAAATACAACGACATGCAGGTATTACCTGTATCCTCTCATCCTTGGCTTCCAACTTTCCGTTAAGGACGGCGAGTCTGTAATTCAGCTCATCTCTCTCCGCGAGGGCTGTGTCTTCTGACAACATGGCCAAGGTCTCGAAATCCCCTTTCGCTCTCCTCAGCTCCGCTTCAACTTTCCTGAGCTGCCTGGCCGTGTTTTTCTCGGCCTCCTGAGACCCCTTCAAGAGTTGCCTCAAAGCTTTCATCTCCTCGCAGTGCCGAGCCAAAAGCCCCTGCAGGTGGCTCTCTGCGTTGTTGTACCTTCCTATGGCCTTGGCGTGCCGGCGGGTGAGCTCTTTCAAAGCCTGGTTTTCGAAGCTGGAGGCTTCTATTTTTCTTTGCACGTCAAATATTTCGTTCTTCAGCTCTTTAATTTTGTGGAGCCTCGCCGACGAGATGCGCTCGGCCGTTGCGTTCTTGTCCTGGTAAACCAGGCCGCCCTGCGGGGTTAAAAACGAGGAATTCAAGTAGGGTGTCCTTGCAGCTGGCCATCTCCTTCCTCCTGCAGAGTAATTGATATAGAGCAATTATTTGAGATAAATCCATCACTGTGTGACTTAACTGCTCTTATAAACTCCTACACTGCTCATTCAACTACATAATCATGGTTTATTTGACAAAATGCCCCCAAACTCCAGTGTTCCATGAGTGGAAGGTTCCCTGCCCAGCAGGGGGTTGGAACGAGATGATCTTTAAGGTCCCTTCAAACCCAAACCATTCTGGGATTGTGTGATTCAAGTATTTCACAGATAAATGCATTAAATATTTTATATCTCTGTGTATTTCTGTGGCTGCAGTGAACCACAGCAAAGAATCAATGGAAACCAATGAAAATAAATCAATGGAAATAAATTTTCCTCTGTAAATCATACACTTCACCAAGGTAGCCATGATCTGATGAACCAAATTCAGCCCGTCAGGACCTACAACTTTTATAGGTGCAGGATGAAAAAAAACCCCAAACAACAGAGTAATCAAGGCCTGCAAGGACTCAAAACCCAATGTGATCCCAACAGCTCATGGTTAAAATCTCTGCAGCTGGGATTTCTAACCAGCTTTCCACAACTTTCAAGGCAATTTTGAACTAAATTACATTTTTAAACCTTAAATGTTCATTGCATAGAACAGTCCTGCAGTTGTGTACATGGTTTCTAAACAGCAATTGAAAAAAACATATTTTAATGGGCTACTTCTCAGTGTGTTGTTGCCATTTGCCTATCCTCGTGGCCAGGATTCTGGGTGAATTACTCTCATTTTCCTTTCCTGGAGAAGAATTAAAATTTAAAAATAGTCAAGACTGTAAGTCTGAGTGTGTTTCCCTTTTTCAGGCATATATTCAATTTCATTACAGCTCTCAAGGCATTGCAAGCAGTATTTTGCTAGAAGTTTATTATCGTTTATGGATAAAACAGGCAAGGTCCTGACCTCAAAAAAACACCAGAGTAAAAGGACAGATCTTTTCAAGAATTTCTGTTGAATCCAATATTTTCCCTAAAACTACAATATGACCACAAATATTGTCACACAAGTATCTGCAAAATTACATTATCTTACTCTTTTATTTTGCCAGAATGGAATGAGAGGATGGAAAAGAAAAGGGAAAATACCTTCCTGCAAAAGCTGTCAGAAGTACTGCAAAGTGCATTTCATTTCCAGTAGTCATGARCAAGCAAAAATAAACCCTTTATCCAAATGATCTATAGTATCTATAAATAATAAGTTATCCCCCACAGGTAGAGGTCAATAACTATTCTTCTGCTAACTAGATTTTTAAAAAGTCATTATTTTTTTCTGGTCTGCTAGTTTCATGCCAATATAACTTCCTGACAGCAGCATATAATAACAGAGATAATAACAGAGACAATCAGTGGTTCTTCTCTTTTTTTTTTTTCTCTGATTGATTTCCATCTTGTAGCTTTGGTAAATCAAGATGAAATTTTGCAGCTCAGCAGGAAAAGAGTTGCTCGTTTTACACTCCTTTTTTGATGTGGCCTGGCAGGATTTAAGAAAGGATGGGTCTAGGTGTGAAAAGAGGCAGACATGGAGAGATTCTTCACTGTTAACATTGACATAAATTCCACGTTCATTTACATRTTTGGTCTGTGTGGTCACTCCATTGAGGCACAAACTTACATCACATAATACACCACGACTAATCTGGCCAAAAATGGCTTTTTTTCTGGTCAAAACTGTCACTTTGATGCATTATTTGTAATAGTTTTCCTCGTGAAAGGCTTTTTCAGACTCACCAGGTGATGCACGGTCAGAAACCAAAATGTGGGAGAGCCATTTTCAGATCCTTGGATTAAAGCAGAGGAATAAGGATTGCCAAGCTGCTCCCACATCCAAGGTGATGATCCTCTTGGATCACTGAGWTTTGTGGGATAGCACAGTAGGGAATCTCTCTCTCTCTCTCTTCCCTCCCCTTACAAGTGTTTGAAACATAATTTATTATATTCTTTCACTGAAAAACTGTTTTCCCTGTCTTCCTAATTATTGAAAAAAAGGCCAAAGAAAGGGAACAATGACATTTCTTAAGAGAGTCTCATACTTCCAGAAAACAAATTACCTTTCTTATCACCTTGGGGRAGGAGACACTGTCCACATTTCTTTTTTTCCTTTTTTGTCTTGTCCTTTTTCTGTATTTCCTTCTGTTCAGTTCCTGGTGTTTCCAAATGTTTGCCTCCTCTGACTCTTTCAGGGTCAGCCACTGACAAAGCTCTTGGAATCATCACCGTGAGAATATTCACTTGTGTCTTCTCTGCCACATCACTGTGCTACCTGCGATTTTACAGTATTTTTATTTCTCCATTCATGTCATAAAAATATCATTTAGTCATGTTTTTCAAGAATTAGATAGCAAATCAGATAACAAAATTAATTTATGCATTAAAATAGAATAAACCCCACCTTAGACGCCATATTAACGCTATAGGCAGAAGATACAGAAGATATCCTTTAATATCCTTGTAAAAAGCATATATTTAGCATAAAACAAATAATTCTAACATTCTCTATTTCTTCATGAACATCTGTTATGCTGCGCTTTTTTTCTTCTTTTTTTTTCTTTTTTTTTCCTTACTGAGGCTGCTGCAGAGTACAAGAATAGATAATTTCATTCTCCTGGCAGAATTATCTAAACACTGCAGTTCTGGTAAAAATTATTTCTTGGGATATGGTTCAATCCATTCCGTTTTCCCACCATCACATGAGCACTGTGTTCCGAGCCACTCAAGGTGAGGAGAAGCAAGCTGTGCCTCAATCCACAATTGTGGAATGGAATTAGGTTCTAAACAYACCCAAAAGAGAGATTAAAACACAAACAACGTTGGATGTTGAGATCTCAAGCAAAAATTCAAGGTGTTTTTTTTTTTTTGCATAAAAGAGGAAAGAAAGAAAGAAAGAAAATAGAAAAGTAGGAAAATAGATGCTTATATAGGGTTTTGAGAGGCAACATCATGTCCACCTTACAGCAACAGCAGGGCCGTGGAGAAATTCATCTTTGCTCCCTTAAAGTTCGTTGGCTGCTCCTTGGTATCCAGGCAAAAATTCCCTGAGGTACCAGAGTTTATTCCTTGCTCCCCTGATGTATTCCCAGTTCGAAGCTTGAASTTTCAAACTCAATCTTGGAACAAGCAATGGAGAAACATTCCTTACTTTTCACTCCTTCACTACAGACTGCTCAGACCATAGYTTTATAAATAAAGAATTTTACCCACTAGTAGAATAAGCTGTATATTTTGGCAGTCTAAAAAGAGCATGGCAACTATGGAAAAGAAATTTGACGCTTTAGTTCAGATGGATTTTAACAAGTAGCCTTCATTAACAAAATATGAAATTATTTTCTCAAAACCTTCTGACTCCTTTGTCAGYATTTTTGCTTTGTGGTGGCATTTCATTTTAAATGAAATTAAATTGAATTGAATTTCTTAAAGGGGAGAGGGGAATCACATAACTCCCAAAGAAAATTAAAAAACATAATTCAGGATTGCACAGAAGATTTTAGGTTGAATCAAAACAGTTTCATTACTCTTAATTGTTTTACATTAACAATTTTTCCTTGTGGAATACTGAGGAATGCCACAGTCCTGCTAAATCTGAGGCAGTGCAATAACCCCTAAGAGATGAGAAATCATATTTTGAGCATTAGGCAAAGCCCAGCTTGGTACATAGATCTGTATTTGTGTTTAAATTTGATTTGGCACTGCCRTCACTTTCTAGGCAAATTATCTTTAAAGCAAATTAACTTAAACTTAAAACTACTGCTTTAATTTGTTTTAGTGAGAAGTGTGGCCTCAATCTGCTCATCCAGCTTCAAGAGCAGTGTTGAGAAGTAAATAAAACGGAAAAGGAGAAGAGAGAAAACCCAAAGAYGAAGGACAAGAAACAGATAAATACAAGATATTGCATTAGAATTTAAAAGGCAGTAGCTGAAGCAGGGCTGCCAGGACAAGTTATGCTGAAAAGGTGCAGGAACAAAAATAATTAGGGCCAAATCCCTCTGTCAAAGATGAAAATGTCCTGGCAGCCCCCTCAGTGTCCCACCTGGACACACAATTCCACACCTAGGTCCACATCCTGGCAGCCCTCTCAGTGTCCCAAATGGACACACAATTCCACACCCAGCCCCATGGTGCCAAGGCAGCCCCCTCAGTGTCCCACCTGGACACACAATTCCACATCC
>JACAXG010000136.1:1156872-1230892 GCA_018881555.1 Amblyornis subalaris | reverse complement strand
ACACACAATTCCACACCAAGCCCCATGTCCTGGTAGCCCTCTCAGTGTCCCACCTGGACACACAATTCCACACCCAGCCCCATGGTGCCATGGCGGCCCCCTCAGTGTCCCAAATGGACACACAATGCCACATCCAGCCACATGGTGCCATGGCAGTCCCTTCAGTGTCCCAAATGGACACACAATTCCACACCCAGCCCCATATCCTGGCAGTCCCCTCAGTGTCCCACCTGGACACACAATTCCACACCCAGCCCCATGGTGCCAAGGCAGCCCCCTCAGTGTCCCAGCTGGACACACAATCCCACACCCAGCCCCATTCCTGCCCTCGCCCTGCTCTGCTCTCCCTGTGCCCCGTCCCCTGCAGGTGCAGGATCCCACCTCGTTTTCTGTCCTCTCTGGGAATCTCTCCCCACTTCCACTCCAGTGTGCGCTGTCCCCTCACGGCCTCATGAGCCGCCATTACCGCCCGCCATCRCCGTTGCTGTGGGAAATGGCGGCRGCGMCCTTGGRGCGGGATCTCACCCTTTTCCTCCYTCTTCCCTCACCCCAGACCGGGCAGAGGAGCCTGTGTGTGTATTTCCACCCTCCTATTTCAGTACCACACCAGAGTTTTAATGGAAATTTGGCAATGTGGGCCCTGCTGTGCCCCGGCCATGGAGGCGCCTCACAGCCTGGATGCCCCCACAGAGCGTGCAGGCCGGACCACAACAGGCTCCAAACTTGGGGTTAAATTCAACATTCTTATGTTGGAAAAAGGGAAAAATCCCTTCAGATTGATGTTTTCCTTCAAGGCTGCACATGGTGGAAGTCGTGCCCCAAAGCCCTCACCTGCCAGCCCCAGGCGGGATGCAGCTTTGGGAATGGCTTTTCCATGTGTGGCTCAGTGAGTGTTTCAGGGATGAAGCCAAGCAGGAGCAAGAATCTGCTGGCAATTCTATCCCAGAATTTGACCGTGGATGTTTGGTGGTGTAAATATTTACTGCTTTAGGACATGGTGTGACCTGTGCAGATGGTGCTGTGCAGGGCCAGGAGTTGGACTCGATGATCCTTGTGGGTCCCTTCAACTCAGCTTATTCTGTGATTCTCTGATAAATTATTAGCGTCATTATCACAAAGCTAATCAGTATGATAAGCCCATGATCATTTCATCTTTTGGTTGTACTTCTTCAGGGCACAGAAAACCAAATAATTTGGAAACATTCTATTCCAAATGGCCTGTCATTTCCCAGGCTATACTGACATATCTCCTGAGAAACAAGCATGTGTAATAACTTCAGGCAATAATTTATGCTTTTTCACTGTGCTTTTGTTGTTGTTCTTTTTCAGGAAAATATTCTGAAATTACCTGCTTCTAATAGGCTTTTTGCTGGACCTCYGGTTGCCTCTCAAAAGTAAAAAGAAATGACAGATGGTGAGCCACAGTAAACAGTGCAAACTATCTATACTCTTATTTTTAGTTTTCAGGGTGGTTTTTCAGGATCCCCGTTCCATACATGGAGTACTGCACTTCCAGCTTCACATACTTGTTAACACAGACAAAAAACTTCCTTTCAACAGCATTTTTACTCTTTATTGCTATCTAATAGTGTATTTGGTCCTACCCAATCAATCCTGGAAAGAAAGTATTTTATATTCCATTTTTGAGCGTTTTCAGGACACTGCAATATTCAATCTCATCATGGGAAATGTGTGTTTCTAAAAGCTAGGCCAGTTTCACCTCTGGCACAGGGTCAGCTTTCCTGAGCTCATGTTGCTCACAGCAGAAACAAACTTGGCCCTTAAAATTTGAAAATAATCTGTTACCATTTAACATTCTTCAAATACCTCTCGTGCCCAGAGCCCTCCTTGAGCAAGTATGTGCAGGCAGCCACTGAGTTGTGGCCATCTCTGGGGTAGAAGGTGACAACCACATGGGAAAAAAGAGCATCCTGGATAATGCAGAAGAATGGGATTTTTTTTGCCAAGTATTCTGGACCTCTTCTTGCATCTTGTGCCCTGGAAATTTTCACTGGTGATGCAAAGAGGTGGAGAAAATGCAACAATAGGTTCTGGGTACATCAAATCAGCCAAATCACTATCAGGCAGTGTCCTGACACACATTTATGTGGGGAAGTCCCTGAGCCCTGCACTGTGGATGATGAGCTGAATTCTTTAAAGCTGAGAGCGTTCGTAACCAAGGCTTATTTCAACATGCTCTCTGCTATAATTACACCTCCATCAATGCTCCCCTTGCCCTCCCTCCCCTTCCCCTTTTATAATCTGGAATTTCCAGCTACAACTCCAAAGCCTTGTTGTGCTCAGGGAAAGCTCCTTTGTGCGGGACGTAGCTGGGACAGTGCCCATGCGACCCGACAGCTTTGGGATTGCCCCCAGCACGAAGTTGCCAGCTCCCTGTCCCTTCTCAGTTGTCCCTTCCCCCTCCCCCAAATATTTCTCCAGCCCTGTCTCATTGGTGCACTACTGTCCCTTGCCTTTTTTGGGCTGCCAGCCTGTCAATCTAATGCAATAAGGCCGGGGGCAGGTGCAAACCCCTTGCTGTGGCTCCTCTTACTGACCAATCCTCGTCCCAAAATACCCAAGAGCCAATGGAGTGGGAAAACCCGGGACCTCGGGGAGAGGGCAAAGCTGCCGGATTGCTGAGGGGAGGGGGCATCCATTTAGGAGAAGGCTTAGCCCGGGAGCTGCTGAACGCTTGGATTCCTCCTGGGATCGTGGCGGCTCGTGGATAGCAGGAGTGCTCTGCTGATTCACTTCCATCACTGTCAGCATGGTGATCAAAGTCTTTGTTGCCACATCTTCGGGGTCTACAGCGGTAGGTGACTCATTTAACATCCTCCTCTTCCCGCTGGGATCAGGGTGGGGAATTGGCCAGGATAGAGGTTGCACATGGCAAAAAAACCCACTGGAATTCTTAGCAGGAATAAACCTTAGTTTTATTCTGCACTGGCCACCTTATTCTTGAAAGCTGCTGGAGATGTAGAGAATTCCTTGTCAGTGCAGGCTGTCTTGCCTGCGACCTTTTCCCACAGTTATAACATTTACATCTAAATTAGCTGCCATTTAATAGATTTACTGCTGTTTGGAAAAGCATATGTGATACATATACACTGAAGGAAAAAAAAAACTGGTATTGTATTTGTGCAAAAGCGAAGGTAGACTGTTTACAGTAGAAATTAATGTGTTTGTTTTTACAAAGAGACTTTGGGACACTGCTCCTGCAAAAGGGGAACTCTGTCTAAGAAAGAGCCTGGAGCTGAATTAAGTTATGCAGAAAAACTTCTTCCCCTTTYCCTAGGTTTTGGGAGGTTTTTTGTTTGCTTGGTGGTTTCTTTTGGGGGGTTTGTTGTTTGGGTTTTTTTTGGTCTGTGTGTCTTTTGAAATGCTGTACTGATGTTTTTCAGYATTGAGATCTACTGCTATAGCTGTCAGCAGAGAGTATCAGCTGAAGGGAAGGGCATGTGAATAGTAGGGAGGTTGGAAGTCCGTGGGAGGTGGGAACCGGGAAAGGACTGTTTCCTTTTATATCCAGTTCCCAGATGAGCTCAGATTTCAGTTTTCCTTTGGCACTCCCTCCCTCCCARTGACATGGCTAAACAAACTGGCTGGAGCTCGCACAGAGCTGTAATCACATCTCTAWCTCGCTGACACCAGCTCCATTTCTTTAAGAAGCTTCCAGAGTGGAAAAACTCCAAGAAACASCCCCTGTTCATGGGACCATCGTCTGTACGAAATGAACTGGGGGTTGCTCACTAAAGTTCCAGCTGGAATTCTGCTGAGGAAGTTTGCAGTTCTCTCACCCAGCCTGTTCCTTACCCTGACACTCTAAAATTRCTATTGACATTTAGCATTCCTTTTTTTTCATAATAAACCTCAGATACCAGGGGGGAAAAAAAGAAAAAAAAAGAAGAGGAGGTTGGAAAATTCACGTTTGGTAATTTGCAATTTGTAATAGAGCATTCAGTGCTCAGGTAGCTTTATAAATTGCCATGTGCTGTGCATGGGCACTCTTCTTGCTCGTGTTTGGCCTGTTTTGATCTCCTTTGGAGACTCCAAAAGAAGAGTATGGAATCTCCACACAGCAATATTCCTCTGTATTTGCTCCTTTCTGGTGTGCTGGGTGTGTGCATAGCTGTAGCAATCTCAGCATCTGTTCAGATTCCTGATTCCAAGTGGCAATGCCAAGTACACCCAGTGTTCAGCTGGAGTAGTTTTCCACATTTTCTGGTGAGCATGGATGGAAGGTATCGTTTTAATGAACCCTTAATGAGTTCTGGTATATCTAAAATAAAATTCACTCAAGCAAGGAGTTAGCACAAACCTCAATATATCACTAAAATCCTATTAAACATAAATTTTGCATCAAGCATGTACAGCTTTTCCTGAGAGGAATTAATTTAATCCCTAAACTGTTTAAATTGGAAGTTTAAATTGTCCTCTTAGCACTGGTGAGCTCTTCACTGTGGCTGATCTCCATCAATGTTGTTGATTTTGAATTTCAGTATAAGATGAGCCCAGCCTCTGGTGTAAATCAGCAGAGGATCATTGGCAAAGAAGGAAAAATGTTTCTATTTTATGTAGTACATGGTCACCCTACTCATTGCAGGTGTTTTCATGTTAACAAATGCTTTGTCCAAGTGAATGCAGTGAATCCAGTGACATTCTGGTGCTCTGGATCAGATGCTGGAATGCTATAATTCCCTGTGGCTCTGGAGAAAATCTGCAGTCTGTGTTTTTCCCCTCAATGCTTCAGAAATTTATTTTAAATATCTTCAGCTTTATTATCTTTCTGCTCCAGACTTAGCTGATATTGAACTATTCATTAAGGCAGGCAGAAGTGGAGACACTTATTTATAGCACTAAAAAGCACTAAATGCTTGGCTTGGAGCAAGCAGCAAAATATAAAATAATTTTGTTGCTAGTCACAGAGGTGTTTTGGATTTGGTAATATCCTGCAAGATTCGAAATTGTGGGAGAAAGAGGAGTTGTGCCTTACAAAGAAGAAGTCTCACAAAGTCTTGCTTGCTGCAGCTCATCGTTCCGACACCTCTAAAATCCTTTTATTTCCAGTGGTTTTGGTGACATTTTATGAACTTGCCCCCCTTCAAAACTGCACCAAAACCAGCATAACCAGCAGGTCAAGGGAGGGGATTGTGCCCCTGTGCTCCTCTGCTCAGGTMAGACCCCACCTGCAGAGCTGCCCCAGCCCTGGGCCCAGCACAGGAAGGACGTGGAGCTGCTGGAGAGAGYCCAGAGGAGGCWSCAGGATGAGCAGAGGGATGGAGCAGCTCTGCTGGGAGGAAAGGCTGGGAGAGTTGGGATTGTTCAGCCTGGAGAAGAGAAGCTTTGGGGTGACCTCATTGTGGCTTTGCAGTGCCTGAAGGAGCTGACAGGAAACATGGAGAGAGACAACTTCCAAGGGTTGGAGCGACAGGACAAGGGGGAATGGCTTCAAACTGACAGAGAGTAGGGTTAGATTAGATATTAGGAAGAAATTGTTCCCTGTGAGGGTGGTGAGGCCCTGGCACAGGTTGTCCAGAGAAGCTGTGGCAGCTGGAARTGTCCAAGGCCAGAATCACGAATGGTTTAGGTTGGAAGGGACCTTAAAGATCTTCTTGTTCCAACCTCACTGCCATGGGCAGGGACACCTTCCAATGGACYAGGTTGCTCAGAACGTCATCCAACCTGGCCTTGAACACTTCCAGGGATGGGAGTCCACAAGTGCTCTGGGCAACTCTTAYACTCTAGCTGGACTGTATTTATTTACAACAATTTTTTTCTTATTTTAATGGACTAGCAGCTATGGATGCTGGAAATCAAGCTTTGCTGAAAAAAAAAAATGATACTGATGAAATAATATCCTGCTCAGCACCACTTTCCAAGTAATCTCTGCCTAAGGAATTTGAATTCTTCCCATGCCACCAGACACAAGTGAGGGCACAAACAAGCTCCTGCAGTCTCATCCATTCTGGGAAAGCCTTTGCATGTCCTCTATGGTGTTCCATCCTAAATTTCCCCCTGTGAGTGCTGCTTCCTGAAGAGATTCTTTTGGTTGCCCAGCACTTGGTGCCMCCCACAGCAAAGATTTGCTTTGTGGTTTCACACTTGGTTGTGTCCCAAGTCTTTCGCTCTGCCTAAACCCCAGTGATGGTGACCCTTAAAACACAGCCCATCTTCTGCTCTGTTTGTGGTCATCGTCAGAGTAAGAAACTCCTTGCCTTTTCCTTAAGCAGCAGAATTCCATGTAACTTTACTGTTTTACTTCAGCATTCATTTTTCACACAACCCTTGCCTAATTTTCGCTTTCAGACCTGGTGCTGCCTGAGCCTCCTGTGTATTATGAACCACAAGCTGACGAGAAATTGTTAAGGCAGGTTTAAAAGTTATAGCTTTTATAAGCAAGGGAGCACAGAACCTATGGCTCCATTTCCATTATCTCCTCAGAGGCTCCGTCTGTCTGGAGCAGCAGCTATTCCAGGAGCCATATCTGCTGCAGTGCCCGTATCCAAAGGGACAAGCTGACACTGGAATTGCAGCTGACAGCACTTGAGTGCACTGGCTGGCAGAGCATGTGATGTTACTCCTGGTGCTGGCTCATGCAGATTTTATTAACCATTTATACAGACATTATCCTGCCACTTTCTCCAGTGAAATGTCCCTTGGGCAATCCTTTCTGCTGCCTGAATGTGTTCTGCAAATGACTGTGCAGCAAAATAGCCAGTAATGAAATTATCTCTGTTTAAAGAGTGAAGATAAGAATAGAAGTAAGCACCTTTGAGCTCTGTCAACTGCATGGCTTTTGACCACTTTGGATTAGTGTTTCCATTCAAAGTGGTGTACTTTTTTTAGCTCACTGTAAACCTCTGCTGTTGTCATAAAAATGTACAGCATTTGATGTGTGTTATTTTTTATGAGCAAGCATACGTGTAGATAGATACTTCTTCATCTGAACAAGGAAAAGAAATTTTATCCTTACTCCTGAGAATTCATCCTTACGGGATAATAGGCTATCACTGCAGCTCTTCTGTTTTATTAGATTATAGAAATACATAATCCATGATTTACTTCTCCTCTCRTTGCCTGTCTCTCTGATTTACACTGGCTTGGTGTCACTTTAATTTCAGGTGTTCAGATGTCTCATGTATGCAGGACATGGTTTCAAATCATGAGATATAAAAATTACCTTGATGCCTCATCCTAGCTATGTCTGGTCGCAAGTCCTTTAAATGCTGCTTAGGAGCAGCATTCCTTTAGTTGGAAAGTAGAGTGAGTATTACATTTTCAGAGTGAAGGGATGGGTTATCAGCTCAATGCCTGCATCCTAGGCCTGTACAGAACCAGCACCAAAGGGAATAAGGGCCATGACTGAATTTTAAGTGTCACAGAAGCTGTGTATAATAAGCTTTATTTGTAGGTAACATGTTCTTCGTGGTCCAACTGGAACATCGTTCTGTAATGGTGGATGTATTTAAGCACAGGAGTTAAGCTGTGCTGGATTTTCTTGAGCCTTCACTCGTATTTACATTTTATATCCCAAGGAGCAGTGGCCATAAACTAAAAACCAAGAAGTTCCACCTCCACAAGAGGAAGAACTTCTTTACAYTGAGGCTGGCAGAGCACTGGAACAGCTGCCCAGGGAGGGCATGGAGTGTTCCTCTCTGGAGATATCCCAAACCCACCTGGACATTTTCSTGTGTCACCTGCTGCAGGCGACCCTGCCTTGATCTCCAGAGGTTCCTTCCAACCCCAACTATTCTGTGTTTCTGGTTCTGTGAAATTTATTTATGCCTAACATTTAAGAATAGAGACAAACGGAGCTCACGGAAAGCTGAATGTCATGTGGGATTTGTAGGAAAAAGGAGACTGTTCCATGCTGAGRAAAATATGTGCATTCTCAGACCTGTGCTGACTTTGGGCAGGATCACCTTGGGTATCTGTACAGCACACTCCCACATCTGGGAACACAGTAGGAGGCTTCCTGCTGAGCCTCATTTCTCAGTTGGAATTTTCACTGCTTCCTGGGAGGAAAGAAAGAAGCTGGGGKGTGGGTGTGTGGTGGGAGGGATGTAGTGGCAGCGCTCTGGGTGCTGAGAGAAAGTGTTGATTCTCAGCTTCAAAAAGTTTGAGGGCTCCTGGAGTAGTGAATCCAACTTCAGGAACTTCCAAGTTTCAGGAGGAATTTCTTCACAGAAAGGGTGGTCAGGCTTTGGAAGGGGCTGCCCAGGGAGGTGCTGGAGTCCCCATCCCTGGAGGTGTCCAAGGAAGGACTGGATGTGGCACTCAGTGCTCTGGGCTGGGGTTTGGCCAAAGGTTGGACTCGATGATCTTGGGAGTCTTTTCCAAACGAAATTATTCTGTAAACTTGACATACTTGCCTGAGTTCTTCTTGTAATAGCAACTGCTTTTCAAAAACAATTTTCTTTTTAAAGAAGGAATGTTGTTTTTCCTCTTTCCTACCCAGATAAAAAAGAAACAGCAAGAAGTCGTGGGCTTTTTAGAGGCCAACAAGATCGACTTTCAGCAAATGGACATAGCAGGAGATGAGGACAATAGGAAATGGATGAGAGAGAATGTCCCGGGTGAAAAAAAGCCTCAGAATGGAATTCCTCTCCCTCCGCAGATCTTCAACGAGGAGCGGTACTGTGGGGTAAGAAGCTGTTTGAAAATTTCAATATCTTCAGAGAGTGGTTTCTCACAGAAAGTGACTCTTCCATTTAGTAGGAAGTGTCAAACAAACTCTTTAAAACAATTTGAGATTCACTGTGAAAGAACAATTTTTAGTAAACATTTTTTAAGCACGGAAAAGCAACAAAACAAAAGATTATTTATTTTTTAAGAGCAAAATATGCATGGAAAGAAAACTGGCTGGAGAAACTTCTTGAGCTTTCAGTTAATTTTGATGGAGAGTGTTGATATTTTGTTTGTTTGACATGGATTTATCTGGGCTTCAAGGACGTCGAGTAGATATCTGAGGTACCAGAGGCTGTGAAAAGGAATCTTAATTTTCCATTATATTCTGCAAATAAATAGGAATGTTTGTTTACTGGAATAGTTATATGGTTTGAAATATTGAAATCATATTGCTTATTCAATAAATAGCCAACTCTTCAAACAGAAACCATAGAGCTCATCAGATGCTTTTATATTTTCATATGTGCTTGTCACAGGTTCTTTCTCTTGAGACAGTTTGTTCAAAGCAGAGAAAGATAATACTGTGCCAGCACGAATATTGGGACTGTGAATCAAAAGAGATAATCTGAGACCTTTTTTTCCTCATAGTCTGCGTGGAAATACACAGTCTGGAAAGTGCTCAGATGTGATCACTGAAATGAACCTGCAAAGTACTCTGAAACGCAGGGCACATAGCGAGCCCAGTTTTAAGTTACTGCACAAATCCACTGTGAACTACTGCAAGGTTGTACTGGGAGAGAAGGGATTTACATCCCACTGAGTTTTCAGAATTAACTTCGGTGTTCTCAGAGCAAAAGTTGCTGGTATGAATATTGGAGTGCAGCTGTTTCTTCATTTCCTCATAGGATTATTAAAAGAGGATTTGGTGTGTTGGACTTTTCCTCTGTATTTCAGCATCCAATCTRCACCAATAAAAAGTATAATTTGATATATCTTACTCTGGGTTTTGTGGCAGCCAGTGTTGCAATAAATACTTCTGATGTTCCCTGGAGAAGTTACATGGGGAATTAAAGAGTAATTGCCTTATAAAGTGTTGCAGCTGGTCAGCCTTGACAGTAAATGRTAAAGACAGTTTTTACTCCATGTCTGCAGCTATTTCAGGAAGCCAAATAATCTACATCTTGAAATAAATTTAAGTGAAGAAATAGTCCTTTGCAAAGACACCTCCATGGGGAAAGGAGTTGCAGCTACTGATTTAAAACCTAAATCAAATTTACAATTAGTCTAAAAGTCTCCAGAATTCTAATGGACCCAGCTCTCAAAGCTCCTAGCTAATGATCCCAGTGGGTGCATAACAAAGACTAATTTATAGCATCATAATTTCCAAATAAATAAGGTAATGAGATCCATATCAGTGCATGAGCCTTTCCCTTCTCCCCAGGGGAAGGTGCCTTGAGGGAGCTGCACAGCGAGTGTGACGTCGGCTGAGAACATGGCCAGGGGCTGGCAGACTGCTGCAAAATCCCCCCAAGTGACATATCTACAATAAAAAGTTCGGGATTTGCATTCTGCTTCCCTGCATAACCTGTGCAGGTCCAGCAGAGCCGTCGTTCTGAAATCCAGAATTGTTTTATTCTTGTTAATGTTTACGTGATACATCTTCCCCTGTATCCCACTTTGTCCTCAGCCACTTTATTAAAAACAGGCCTGAGAATTGCAAAGGTCTCTCTGACTCCAGTCCAGTACCTTGAATTCATAATAGTCTTTTTAAAATATGTTGCTCTCATGAGTCTTTAAGGGCCTCACTCTTGTGGCACCTAAAAACCTTTGAATTTGTAGCCTGGCTAAATGCAGCCAGTTGATACCCATTTCCTGCTATGCCCAAATCACCCTTCAGCTCCAACAGCTCCAATCCAATGAATTTGTAAATGGGAATCAGATCCTCTATTAATCTTCATTTTGCTGTGCTAAACAAGTCAAACTCTTTACACTCTTTTTTTTTTTTTTTTTTTGTAATGCATTTTCACTTTCTCCTTTCTGCTAATTTTTATTTTCTTAATTCCCAGGTAGTAATTTTTTTTTTTTTGTAGGTCAAATCTGTTACATTTCATTTTTGCCCATTCTTCTTTCTGGGATCACTCTTTCCCTTCATTTCCCTCCTTATCAGTTGTCCTTTATGTTTGGTTCCCATTCCCACACTGCAGCATGATGGCCTGGGAGCTCTGGCCTTGGGAGATAAAAAGTGATAAAATTYTTCCTTCCTTAACCCGAGAAAGAGGGATTTGGAGAGAGACATGACAACCTTCAACTATTTTAAGGGCTGCASCAAAAAGCAAATTATTGGTCTGAACTCAGTATTGCCTCTGCTTTCAGCTGGAGGTTGGTCTAGGTGGTCTCCTGAGGTTTCTTCCCACCTGAATTATCCCGCGCTTGTAGGATTTTGTGAAATATGTTCTGCTCCACATCCACTGGAGGTGGGACAAGCTRTAGGAGAAAAAAATGCAGCAAAGAAAGTTTAAGTCAGACATCAGAAAATAGGTAGTTTTCAGGAGATTGTCTCATTATCTCATTAAAGGATCAGAGAAACACCTGTCAGGAAYAGGGCAGTGATTCCTGCCTTGGAGAAATGCTCCTCTGAGACCTTGTCCAATGTCCTCTTCTGCAGTTCAGTGACATTTTGGGAGTGGTGGTAAGGAAAGAGGGGGCACTGGGGACAGGTGAGGAGTCTTCTTTTTTGTGTTAGAGTGGAATGACACAATGAGCAAGTCAAAGCACTCCTGCTGCTCATCTGCTTTTCTGCTGATACATAAAAGTATCTGCATCTTCTGGGTGACCATGAAGAGCTGCTGCACTCCCCAACTTGTACTGTAAAATGGAGATTTCTTATGGGTGGATTTTTATGAAGATACGCTGCCCTGGAGCAGCTTTTCCACGAGGTCAGAGAGACTTAAGACTGTCTTATAAATAAATCTTATTTTTCTCTCGGATCCTTGGTATTGCCACTTGAAGAAATAGATTAGAAATTGATTCATTTTGTATGCCCGGCCACAGCACCAAGTTCAAGTATCCATTCTAATCCATCAGCGCTGGCAATTATGTCCTTATTTGATCTTTTTCTTAAGCTGCTTCTTTGCTCATGTCTAGACAGACGTCTGCATCTGTGTCACTTGCTAAATATATTGAGCACTCTGTTGCTCTTGTCTTTGCTTTTGCTTAACAAAAAACCCTGGAAAACTAGGAAAGAAATGGAAGGTAAACTTCCGTTTTTCTTTGTAAGCTGAAATCTCTGCTTTTCTTTGTAAACTGGAATCTGTAGAATGAAGCACCATGTACCTACTTTAAAAAAAAWCTCTGAATTATTAGGTAAGACTTTTATTTGATTTTGGAATGTGCACTTGCAGCCCAGAAACCAACTCTGCCCTGGGCTGCACCAAAAGCAGGGTGGGCAGAGGTGAGGGGGGGATTTTGCCCCTCTGCCCCATTCACGTGAAACCCCACCTTGCAGAGCTGCCCCAGCCCTGGGCCCAGCACAGGAAGGACGTGGAGCTGCTGGAGAGAGTCCAGAGGAGGCTCCAGGATGAGCAGAGGGATGGAGCAGCTCTGCTGGGAGGAAAGGCTGGGAGAGCTGGGATTGTTCAGCCTGGAGAAGAGACGAGAAGATTTGGGGTGACCTCATTGTGGCCTTGCAGTGCCTGAAGGAGCTGACAGGAAACATGGAGAGAGACAATTCCCAAGGGATGGAGTGACAGGACAAGAGGGAATGGCTTCGAACTGACAGAGAGTAAGGTTAGATGGGATATTGGGAAGGAATTCTCCCTGYGAGGGTGGGGAGGCCCTGGCACAGGTTGCCTAGAGAAGTTATGGATTCCCCATCCCTCAAAGTGTCCAAGGCCAGGTTGGACAGGGCTTGGATCAACCTGGGATAGTGGAAGGTGTCTCTGGCTCATGGCAGGGGGTGGGAACAAGATGATCTTTGTGCTTCCTTCCAACTCAGGCCATTTTATGATTCTATCATTTATAYAACTGCTAAAGTCAAATATATGGAAATATAGGGACCTCTGGGGGTTTGCAGTGCAGCCTGCTGCTCAGAGCAGGGTAGCTTTAAAGTCAGCTTATGYTGCCTGGGGCTTTGGCCATCTGAATTGCAAAAGACTCCAAGGGTGGTGTTTCCATGCCCTCTCTGTGTGCCATAACCTGGTGCTGTACCAAGCACAGGGGGAAGAACTTTCTGCTGATGTCCAGTTGACAAATGGCACCACTTAGACCATTTATGCCTTTTCATACTGATGAAATATTATTGCTTAGCTGAAATAAATTGTTACTGCTCATTTTTCTTACTGCCTGCCTTGGGAACAGTTACCTTTAGTCATCCAGCAAGCAGAGATGTGAACAAGTCACCATTAGTAAAGCAAGAATGCAAATACACAATAGAAAAACGATTCCATGATCACTGTGGTCATTCCTTTATCCCTTATTTAATGCATAAGAGTTTCCTCCTCAGTTGGAGGAAATAAGTGACCTTCCACTTACTGTGAGATTCCACATTCTGTGGAATCCTGTGGGATGTCATTGCAYACTACCTGTTGCCAGGGAGCACCTGATACAATAGATTATATCCTCTTCTGATAAGGAGGTGTCTGGTCATTCACATGTCTTACTTGTGCCTTCAGGTCTGGTTATCTACAAGGCTGTGTGGTTCTGGAGGATTTTAGTGCACTTGCCATCTGCTGCTTTTCCTCATAAAGGCATAAAATATCAAGTCCACTTCGTGGCCTTTCCTCGTTCTTGTCTTCTCTTTGCTCCTCAGCTCTTGCCATGTCATGCCATAGTTTGCTCAGGCTGTTTTATGAGTGTGTGGTGTGCAGGAGGACGCAAGTTTCCTGTGTTTGCATGGCCATGTCAAATTCCAGCCCTTTGAAGTGCATAAAATCCTCATTTTCTTGTTTGCTGCACTATTCCTAAATTCATGGGTCAGATGCAGACACTGGCTGCCTGGKTTGGATGAGAAGGAGGATCCCACAGCAAGAGGAAAACAGCAAAGAGGCGTTTTGAGAAATGGGTGGCCTGGAGCAGCAGCAGGTGTTCTGCCTGCTCAGGGCAAAATGWGCTCCAGGGTTTCTCCCAGGATGAGCAGTTCCCACTGTGACTCTGTGAAAGCCAATCTGTCCCTCAGATAAATCAGTGGCCTGGGCTGTCATCTATCATGTCTGCTAAGCTCTCCCAAACTGCACTGAAATGTCATCGGTTCCAGTCTTGTTGACATTAAGGTGACTTCTAAACCATCCACTCCAGCCTTTCCCTAGGATTACCCCTTGGCCAATAATTTATTCTCTGGAAAAACTAAAACGGTGCAATAAAACAACTCARGTCCTAACCCAGCTTTACAAACAAGTCTCGAGGATGAGTCAGCACCTTATTATTTACAGGCTTCTATTCCTGGAGTTATTTGGGATTAGAGGAAGGATGAGAACATGATCAAGGCAGTAGTCTAGGACTCAGCAGACATGTTCAGTCCTCTGTCCTAGAGCTGTGGTGGGATTGTGGAAACTGGAGTTTCTGCTGAGATCTTAAACACTTGTTGATTTTCACGTGTGTAAGATGTGAGCCGTGAACTTCCCATTAACAAAAATAGTGATAGCAAAACTTCCTTAATTGATAGGAATGTCGTCCAGGTGAAAGCAGGAAAGAGCATGCAAGCTCTAGATGGTAGGATAGGAGGCCTGCCTTGTCTTCTCAGTTATATTTGCACTGAAAACAGGCATTTAATATAATGGTTTATAATTTCAGTGTGGACAAGACATTTTGGCTGGTACGTGGATGTCAGAGGGAACAGCTCAGCCCTTTCCTRAATTGGTCTGAAATAACATCATTTTCTAACCAGAGTGCCTTTCTTTAAAATCAAGTTTACTTGTTATCATTTCACTTGTGCTGTAATCTTGACTGTTGCCTTTTATTTGCCATAAAGATGTCCAGGGTTTTGAGGGCCAATTTTGTGTTCTTACTCACAGCAAGTTTTATTTTAACGTTTAAATGGGAATAGCTTTGCCTCGRAGTGTACAGCTGAGGCACACTGAAATGAGACACTTAATTTTATCTGATTCTGACATAGATGGGATATAATTAAAGTGTAAGTCTCTGGAGAGATTTGCTCATTTATTCATTTTGCCACCCTGTGTGAAACTCCCTTTATCTGTGTTTTCTTCCTGGGGCTCAGATAATGCAGGCAGTTGTACAAATGCATGGTCATTCTCATCAATGTAGGATTTGCCTGAGCTGGTCTCTTCCTCCTGGGGCTTTTTGTTTGATTTTTGATACCGATTCTCTGTTGTTTGTTTGTTCCTTTCTTAGGATTTTGAATCCTTCTTCTCTGCTAAGGAAGAAAATATTATTTATTCGTTCCTGGGCCTTCCTCCTCCTCCAGGCACAAAGGTATGCTCTTCTGTCCTTCCACGGGCATCATTTATTTGATTTTAATAAAAGATGAACATAGGCAGTGACTCAGCATGTCACAGAAGAGGCAGTGACAAGCAATACATTAGGTGTTGGAGCAGCAAAGTGTTCTTAGGGGGGGAAAAAAGGTGGCTGGTTCAATAAATACTAGAAAATACTTCTTTCTTCCCTTCTTTTACTGCAGGCTTGTTACCATGGCTCCAGCTGATGATTTTGTTGTTGTTGTTGACACGAAGCAGTATTTTATTATGTTCAGCTTTTAAACGATGCAGAACTTCCTAACTCAATTTCTAGGTTGTGTTAGTTACAAGAAGCCTTCTCTCGCCCCTGAGTACATCAGCCAGGGATTGTCCTGGCCCCTGACAGTGGAGTTGGGGTCAGACCTATCCCATCCTTTGTGTGCACCCCCAGACTGGCACCATGGAGCTCACTCCCTCTGCCTGGAAGGGAAAAAGGCTCACCCAGCACTTCACCAAGTCCCTTTGGCAAGGCTACCCATGGTTCTCCATCATATTTTGACAGTGTTCTAATTTATTTCTGGCAAAAAACATGTTATTTTGGGATTTTTTCCCCCCTGTTTTTACTTTGTGTTGTTTTTACAGAAATCAATGTGTTTTTTCTTTATTACAACCTTCTTCTAATTGGAAGTTTTATAACTGAGAGCACTGCAGCTCTGTTATCCTGAGATCTTATTAGATGAYAATAAAATGTTGCCATCTTTAACGTGGGTGAGTCAACAGAGAAAATTAATCAAGAGAGTGATGAGCCAGAATGACAGCAGAACTCTGCTGCATTGTGGTGACCTGGCTGGGGAACTGCCTTGGAGCAGGAGACCTGCCTTTGGTCCAGCTGTGCAGYAACTTTGAGTGAAACACCATTAGAAATGTCTCTGTTTATCCTCTTCTGTAAAAGCAGAGAAAAAAAGGAGCCTTTGCTAAGTGCTTTGAGAGCTACAGCTGAAAAGACACCCAGGGGAGAGCCCCAGTTGTTACAAACGTCTTTGACACTGAGTCCCTGTGTSATAAGGAGAGTGATTCAAACTTTCTGCTTTAGCTGTGCCATCTCCYAGCCAGGGAAATAAAAATGCCTTGCCTACCTCACGAGGGTCTTGTGAGAATTCATTTAATTAACATCCGCAAAGCCATGAAAGGCTTAAAGGACTGCAGGTATTGCACACTATAATCATTATAAAAGATATGTGGAGAATCAATGAGATAAAGAAAATTACATTTTTCCACCTTCCCACTCCGTGGATTATCTGCTCCTTCATGCAAGGTCCTGGTAGGTGCCATATCTATGAATCAAAGTAAAAATTTTTTAGAATTCATTTGTTCCCAGCTGYCAGCAGAGGCTGTTACAGTTTCTACTCCATGACAACCTTGGAAATGTTGAAAATAATAGGTGTGGTACATTCTGCTGGGCAGATTGGTCTSTTAGTGCTGTTGGAAGCAGGCAAGTATGGTTGACACTGATTAATTGGTGCCTTGGTGGAGGCTTCAGTCCAGACAGCGCAAATGAGAGTGTTGGTATAGTCCATGTAAAAAGTGGCATTTTTATAGTCTCCCTTTCAGAATCTATTCCTGTTTGGGAGAGACATACACASTTCTTGCAGAGGTGTTTCTCAGCATCTTCACTGCAGCAGAGGCTGCCTGTGCTTTGGCAAACAAAGAGCTCTGCTCTGCTTCTGCTTTCCCCTCATTCTCTGCCAACCCAGCCTTAGCCTAGGCACAATGGATGGCTCGTGACTCTGATTTCCAGCAGCATAAATCTGGAATTATAAGTCAGGTGTGGAAGAGATGGTGATGATGACACATATGACAAGGTTTCCTATTAATGCCTTTTGTAAAAATTGTGTGGGTTTTGTTGTTGTTTTGTTTTTTTTTTTTGGAATAAAGAAGCAAGCTATAAAGCATCGAATCACCACAGMGCAGCAAGCATTTTCTTTCTAGGGATTTTTACCATGCTGAGACATGACAAGGATTAATAGGAAGCTGATACATGGTTGATAGTCTTGTCTTAAAACATTCCATTCCTTTTTGCATCCATCTTTTGTCTCATTCTGCACCAGGAGTAGWGAAGCTCTTCAATGACCATGCTGCTGTTTCACAGCGCAGTCCAACAGGATCCTGACCCAGGACTGTTTTGAGCCATTTCCTTAAGGAAGCAGATGAACCTTTTGGGGCCTCCCTCAACAAATTAGATCTTCCCAACAAAATGCTTGTGGTTAAATTCATTGCCAAGTCGTTGCCATTGCTGAGTGCAAAATGCCCACTTCAGTTCTGCAGATTCTCATTCTGTAGCCCTGGCTTCTCTCTGGGTTGRGTGGCTACAACTGCTCACCAGATCTACTTGTCAGGTGCTTACTTTGAGCAGTTACTGCCCAGTATTGGAGCTGGGATGGGGCCAGAGCTCAATGTACAAGTTGATCTACACTTTACAGAGTGAGTCTGGTATGTTTGGGACACAGCAAAGTTGTCACCAAGGTGCACATTGACTTTAGACACATTTAAAGAAGCTCTGAATAGCCAGAGATTTAAAGGAAGGAGATCCTTYTCAGGCCAGCAGCACACATGCAAAGTAGTCTTTACACACTGTTATTTAAGTCTCCTCTTACAAAAAAAGCTGTGATTGTTTCAATAGGAATTAGAAAATCAACATCAAAGTTAACCAGACTGGTTCTGGTTTTTCTATCTATCTGCACATTCTATATATCAGAGTGCTGCCTCCAGCCCTGGGGCCCAGCACAGGAAGGACGTGGAGCTGCTGGAGAGAGTCCTGAGGAGGCACCAAGATGATCAGAGGGATGGAGCAGCWCTGCTGGGAGGAAAGGCTGGGAGAGCTGGGATTGTTCAGCTTGGAGAAGAGAAGCTTTGGGGTGACCTCATTGTGGCCTTKCAGTGCCTGAAGGAGCCAACAAGAAACATGGAGAGGGATTTTTTACAAGGGCATGGAGTGTCAGGGAAAGGGGGAATGGCTTCAGACTGAGAGAGGAAGCTCAGAGTAGATATAAGGAAGGAATTCTTGACTTTGAGGATGGTGAGTTCCTGGYACAGGTTTCCCAGAGAAGCTGTGGCTGCCCCTGGATCCCTGGAAGCGTCCAAGGCCAGGTTGGACAGGGCTTGGAGYACCCCGGGATAGCAGAAGGTGTCCCTGCCCATGGCAGGGGGTGGGAACACCTGAAGGAATGCCTGATCTAGACTAATTCTAAACACATTTCAGGGCAGGTTGGGATTTAAGGGCAGCTGTGCCTTATGCCTGACCYGAACCTCACTCAAATTAGTGATAGATTTCTGAAGGATCCTGTTTAATCTTGAATTAATGGCATGAACAGTGATGTCCCAATAAAATACATGAGTACATTTGAGCTATAATCGATGGAGTTTGTATGTTTCGGGTCAGCTGTGTCAGTCTCAGCTGCCACAAAAGTTGGATAAATTTCTTTTTACAACTGGCACCACTTTTTTGCTTACTCTGAGACTTGGTGAACTCAGTGATCTACTTGAGCCGAGGGTCTGTTTTCAAATAYTGTGTGTACTTGAAGCCTTAATTCTAATATTCTTGATCTTAATATCCAGAATCTTGATGTCCCAAAATCTGTAGGTACTTGAGCGGAAGTTGGCAGAAGAAGGCTTCTCCTAATTCTGCTTTGAATTACAAATTTAGAGTTTGTGCATTTTATTTAAAGAGAAAATGACCTGTCAGCCAATCTTTATAAATGGTATTTCATCTCGAATTAGTTGAAAATTCAGTTCTGTGTTTCTATGGAGAGCCAGTACAACGATGATATTCCGAACGTCAGAGTTCTCCATACAATTAACAAGAACTCTGAGTGTGTGTGTGTGTGTGTGTGTGTGTTCTGGCTGATAACATGCTGCTTCTAGAGGTTAGTCCTTCCAGCTACAACTCTTTTTTTTTACCTTAGGATCTGAGTATGTGATTCATCTGAGATGGATTTACACAATAGGTTCCCTTCAATTAGAACGCTATCTGTGGTGCTTATGCATTTTATGTATCAGCCAAAAGTATGGAGTACATGGATTTTAAAATGGAATGTTAATTTCATGCTGAAAATAAGTATTTAACCAATTTCAAGGCCAGGTTGGACGGGGCTTTGAGCAACCTGGTCTAGTGGAAGGTGTTCCTGCCCATGGCAGGGAGGTTGGMACTGGATGATCTTTACGGTCCCTTCCAACCCAAACCATTCAATAATTCTATTAATTTAATTTTCATTAACACTGTGCTTTTCATTTGAGGAACTTCTGCAAAGAAAGTATCTGTGAGAAGTTATMATTTCCTTATGAAAATCATGTGTTGACACAGTGTTGCACAGGGGAATTTCAATGTACGTTTGTGTTACTCCATATTTTAATCTTCAAATATTTTGTTAGCTTTTGGGGGAAAAGTAAACAGTAAACCAAGCTGAACAAATGTCTCTGTAGATCTGTTTTTAATAACAATGCCACCAGCATCAGAGTGCAGCGAGACCACAGTTTTATGTGTACTTGAAATGAGACGATAATGCCAGAAAAAGAAATTGTCTTTTTTCCCTCCTCCTTCCTCTGGCTCCTTCTGCTCACTCCCAGCTGCTCATTCCTCTCCCCGAGCATCCCCCACGTGCTGGCAAAATCGTTCATGCAGCTGTGTAACAGAGTGTGAAACTGGTGTGAGATAGAAATGTTTTGCTTTTTAAAGCTTTAAGCTTGGTCAGCTCCTGCTCCAGTTCGAGAGGAAGGAGAATTTAGGAGCCTTTGTGCCCACTCCCTTTTCACTGCAAGTTCCTTACGTGTAAAACTGATTTTCCGTGATTCAGGAGAACATTGCCAGAGGAGCACCAAGTCTTACAGGCAGTCAAGTTTCAGGAAAAAGATCAAACTGCAGAATTATTTTATCCATCTTCACTCTGCTGCAATATCTGCTTCCTAACATTCCTGAGCTCCTTTCTATCATTTTTGTCCCCATCCAGCAGAGCTTGTCAGCAGGAGGACGTTTCTTATGTCCCACAGCACATCGGGGACAAAGATCTCTAAGCCAGCACTCACCCAGTGAGGTCGGGGGATAAAAGACAGACAGACATGCCCTGTTCTGCAGGATGAGTGCACTGATGGAAATCATCTGTAATGGGGACACTGGAGGAGGACTGGTGAAGCTTAAAGGACAGGGGAACATTACTGGGGGCTACTGTTTAACCATAGAGACAAATGAAATCATGGAGAAGCAGCAAATCCCAAAGCAGCCAGGTGCATGGGTTTTAATGGCTTGGTCGCAGGGATGTGCTGCTCTTCCCAAAGCTTGTAGGACTCAGGATGACACAGGATAGGACCTCCCCTGAGTGCARTTCTCTATTGCCAGAGGAAACCACACCAAGTAACACCTCTCAGAAGGGGTCAAATTTCCTTTTAATGAATTAGGTCCTTTACCTTGGCTTCTCTACTACAAATCTCTTCTGAARTCTCCCACTGATGATGATTAGAATTTTTCTATACAGCCAATTTGTACTCATTTTGCATCTATCTCAGCACTCTCCCTATCCTATCCCTGCGTGATGTTTACTCTGATCTATTTTGGGAGTGCCATCATATCCCCTCGCAGCATCACTTTCAATAGATTAAAGTAATGAAGCTTTTTTTGTCACCCTTTCATAAGACAGGCTCTCCACTCCCTCAGACGTTCCTGTAGCCCCCTCTGCACCTGTTCCAGTCTGAGTTTCTCCTTTTTGAGCCTGACAGGAGCAGTTATCCAGAGGAGGTTTTGCTTCTCCTCATGCATCTGAAGATCACATTTATCCGCTCTTTCACTGTCCCATCACATTCATGGCTCACTTATCCTGTGCTTATTTAAATACATCTTTTTCTTCCTTGATAATCATTCACAGTAAAATCAGTTTCTAATCTCTGACCCAGGACTGCTTGCCCCAAATGAGGTGACTTTGCACTTCGTGCTCTTGCATTTCATCCTATTTCTGCTGTTCCCCTCGAGGCCTCCTTTTATCTGACACAGCGTGGGAGCCACTGTGACCTTTCACAGCCACCTGGCTGAAAGGACACCAGGACTTCAAATAAAGAGCCTCCTAGGAGGTGCTTGGTCACGGTGCTGGAATAAATAGACTTGATTGACTGATGTGGGAACAGTTTCCTGATGGTTTTAAGCAAGAAAGTTCAGAGACTAAATGTGAAATCCTTTGTTCCTTCTGTTTTCCTGTAGCTTCTTGATGATATTTAATTGGAATTCATGCTGGTGGAAAAAAGCTTTTTTTTTCCTGACGCCCCAATGTGCCATGAGGGTGAACATTGGTTTCTATTAACCTTTCCACGGGAAAGTTAGAGAACCTGCTATGYTGAGAAGTGCTTGAATTCATGTTTTCCCCACACAAACCCCATCAGATCAACATGCCAGCGAGTCTTCCTTTCACAGGAGAAATACACCCTAAAAGGGTCTATTTTCATTTGAGTGCTGAAGCAAAATTAGAAAAGCCTCTCCCAAAACAAGAAAGTCAAGAATTTTATAGAAATGTGTTGTTGATTGTGTCAGTGAAGCTTACAATGGCTATTCCTTTGCTGCCAGGAGTCTGAAAAGTCTGACACCACAGAGAAGTCTGATGCCACAGAGGAAAAGTCAGATGCCACGGAAGAGAAGTCTGAGCCCAAGGAAGAAAATCCTGATGCCACAAATGAAACTGATGCACACACAGAAGACAAGGCCGAGGAAGGGGCTCCCGAAGAGGCTCAGTCTGAGCAGGCACCATCAGAAGATCAACAGGTAATTTTTCCTTTCTCTTTGTGGTAGGAGGGTTTTACCTGTGCTAAGCACATGAAGCATAAACCCACAGGCCCTCCTAGTGTGCCTCAGGGTGAGAAGACTGACTGCAGAGTGGTCCTGCTTGTCTTTTGGATGCATTTCCTTTGATATCAAGATGATATGAAACCTAGATAAAACTCCAGGGAGCTTTGCTCTGAGTCTTGAATAACAGCAGCTGCCTTTTGCCACTTATTACCATAAGCTTTTTTTTTTTTAATTTTGATGGTCATTTGGAACCAGAGCCTAGTTATGGAGAATAATTTAGGACTAGACATCTGAGTCCTGCCTGTGTGAAAATAAAATTGCTGCTGTCAACGGCCAGCATGAGCAGTGCTCGTAAATCTGGTTGTTAATGGTTGCTGCAGATCTCACAGTGTCCTCTCTAGGCCTTGCAGAATCCCCTGGGCAGTGCAGGAACAGAGTCCAATGTTTTCCTTTCTGTCTGCTCCCGGTCTGACATTACAGATCTCAAAGTGCAGCTCAGTTTGGCATTTCAGGGTGGGTTTATTTGGGTGCTGCAGTGKCGGGTGACTCTGCCCAAGGAGTCAGGCCTGCTGCCGCATGGAGCACTCACACTTGTCAGCGTCTTTTGTGGCTTGGACATCAGATGGTCCCAGGGGAATTTCTGTCYAAAGGGCATCATCTCTTTCATTAAAGACCAAAACAAATGGAGTCTGGTGGTTTTTTTTCATCCAGCTGCAATGTTTTTCCATAGGAAACACCTCTCTATAGGCCTTTCCCCATTGCCCTTTTTAGCAGTGACTGACCCAGTCCCCGTTGGGCTGGAAAAGCCCTTTCACACAACCTCGTGSAAGTCTCAGGCACTGGGAAGTCCCATTTATAACTTCAAAACAGTGATGAGGAGAGACAATCCTCAGTGGGAACTAAATTCCTCCTTAAATGATATCCAAGYATTTTTCATATCTCTATGAATTTCAGCTGGCAGGTGAGTGCCATCAAATTCCTTTTTTTCTTTGGCTGTGAAGAGGATCCAAACCTTCAGTGCATCCCGTGGCTGGCCTGGGTGCCTTGCCCTTCTGGCTGGGAATCTGCTCCGATGTTTTTCAGATGAGGGCAGAATGCTGGGACACGTCTGCAAATGTGTCAAGCAGCTGTGTGAGAGGTTTGGCAGCGACACCGTGCACTACCACTCCTGTACAGCCAGCACCTTGCTCCAGTTCTCACGGAGTGCATTGGAGCTAAAAGCGGAAAATGGATTCCTCTTCACTTTTTCAGGGAGGGGAGAGGCAGGCAGAGCACAAAAAATATTTTCTGCCCTGCTCCACCACCCACTTTCCTGTGTCACCCGGGACAAATCGCTTCAGCGCCGCRGCATCTGCGCGCCTTGCTGTAGTTCATCCCAATTATCACTTCAGTTGGGATGGCATGAATCATTCTGTAGGAATTCTGGTATTCTCATTCACTGCAGGCAGCATGCAGAGGACGGGGTTAGATGAGAAGAACAACTCTGAGGCAGCTACAGCGAGATGAATTCCACCTTTTGCCTCTGTATCTCATTTTACCCTTAGAAAAGGAAGTTAAAATAACAATTCTTTACCTGGCCAGGTTTTTATGAAGGTAAATACACTCAAAGGCTGCCAGATTGCCATTGGAGTATCTCCACTGGATGTAAAGTCCTACAGGATACAGGTATTATCAACACAAAAAGTTGAAAGATGGCAGTTTTRTGTTCTGTGGCTGCATTAATACACCAGTGGGAATATGGTATTGGAATTTTGGCCTTACCTGCACTGTTTCAAACCATCTCAAAAATGACTCTGCTGTGCGGGGTGTAACCAAGCCAGCTTTTCTCCAGTGGCTTTGCAGGAGAAACGCCAGTGCTGTGGAAACATTCTAGAAGAGTCTTGGCGAGGTAAAGTTACCTCAGCCTTTGTCAGTGAGCACAAGACAGATAAGAGAATGAACTGTGGCTGTCTCAGCCGTGGGGCTGCAGGGAGGGTCCCAGCTTTCAGGAGGCTCCTCCTGTGCCTCGGTAGCAGGAATGGCAGGAGATGGTGAATGTGGAGGCTGCAGCCCTCTCCTACTCTTCTGCTGCCTTTCCTGGGAGATGCAGGAGTCCAGAACTTCCAGCTTTTTGTCTCGGGCTGACATGACCATGAGGAAACCATGGATGTAGTGCCCCTTCTTCTTGCTTTGTCTGTCCTTTTRAGTTTTTTTGAGGAAAAGTCTGAGGTCCCACACACCACATGGACCCTGCTGGTCACTTGATGTGCTGGTGATAAATATTCTGTATTTTTGCTATCTGATTTTAACTTCAGATTTTAGCTTGGAAGTTGGAATATTTTTTAAGTGATGTCCCAGTTAAATCGGTTTTCAGTACAGATTAGGCTCCCTTCAGGGCAAAATTATTTTAGAAACATGTTCAAAAATCATATAATGCAAGTCTGTATCCTGTCTCAGCAATTCTCCAGGCCATATTTAAACCCTGGCACTGCAACTCACTCCCTTATCTCAACTCCTTCCAYGCAAACTCATACCAACCACTCTGCCTTCTGTGTGGCACTGTGACATTTGCCCCTCCTCTTTGGGATTTTGTGTAGGATCAGCTCTTTCCCCCAGTAGCCAGCTTAGGATCTAACACTAAATTCTGTTTGCTTTCTGCATTTGTATTTTTTTTTCTTTTATCTCTCTCATCACTTCTGCTCAATCTACAGTCTAAAACCAGCTTGTATTATTTTTCATTCGCTGTTGAGCCAAGGCATCTGTTCCAGCCTACAACACTTAACAGAATCACAAGCCAGATTCTGAGTGATGATATATAGCACAGATCAGACTCTGTATAATTCTGATTTAACTTTCATTTTGCGGACCAGCTAATTACCAAAAAAAAAACCCACAAAAACTCCACCTGAACAAGGAAACAAAACCCAGCTCCAAAGCTTTGCTTGCCAATGAAGCAGATTTGATTGGAAGTAACTAAGAAAAAGAGACCTCAATTTAATGATTTTATAGCCCTTTTCCAACRTAAAAGTTTAGTTTCAATGCACTTTGTGAGTTAATTTGGAGGACATTATCTCCAAATGAATCCAGTGAATTCCACATAATTTTCCTAAATTCAGTGTTTAACTTCTGCTGTGTTTTTTCCTGTCTGACTTCATTCTGATATTCTTTCTCTGATTTATGTTTTTAACATTTTCTTTTGTGTCTCTTCCGTAGGAGGGTGAGGAAGAACACGCAGCAACAGGGGTATAGTATACCTGAACATTTTATTTTCWTCTTTTGTTTGTGTGTATTTAATTYCTTTTCAGTCCCTTTGCTTCACTCAAAAGCTAGTAAATTCTTACTCATGAAAGTAAATATCCTACTGTCGTATTCTGCCAGAGATAATGATTGGTCATATCATGGTGTTATTGGCTGGRAACAAAGATAGGCCTTTAATCAGTAAAACCTGTAAATGGAAGAGAAATTGTTTTTCACAGATTCTTCAATAAAAATTTGCCAAGGACTCCCAAGACAGCTCTATCTCTGACAATCACTGACTGGCACCATGCTGTGATTGCATTTTCAGTGTTGTGAGTGTGAAGGATTYGTTCTGACAATTCAGGCAGTTCTGCCCATAAAGGAGATATTTCCCTCTCCAGAATTTGTATGACCCAGGTGCAAATCCTCAAACACTTTTCTGCTTTGCCCAGACCTACAAGCTCATCCAGTCCCACCCCAGCACCACCAGCATCACCCCAAACCCTGTCCCCAAGGGCCACATCCAGGCTCCTCCTGGACACTTCCAGAGGCAGTGACTYCACCACCTCCCTGGGCAGCTCATTCCAAGGCCTGACCACTCTGGCAGGGAAATTTTTTTTTCTAATTTTTAATCTGAACCTGCCCTGGTGCAATTTAAGGCCATTTCCTCTCGTCCTTTCCCTTGGGACACAGCAGAAGAGCCCAACCCCCCCTCACTGCCCCCTCCTGTCAGGGAGTTGTGGAGAGCAATGGGGTCCCCTTGAGCCTCCTCTTCTCTAGACTGAACACCCCCAGATCCCTCAGCTGCTCCTYACAGGACTTATTTTCCAGACCCTAAAGCTCCTGGACCCATGAGCAAACCCTGAGAAGGCTGGTGAGGGCCATCAAGGCTGGTTAATTGTACCCTGGCACCACCAACTGATGCTTCAACAAGAAAAACAACCATTTTTTKTCCTGTAAAAGTTAATTGGCTTGAATTTTGAAAGGAAGTTGGGAATATATGAAAGATGTGCCTTGTTTGTGGGCTCGCCTGGCCCTGTTACAAGGAGTTCTCATGAGAGAAAGAAAGGCACCTTTCCTGGGGGAAAATACCCAAAGAGGCAACATTCCTTTGGCACGAGAACTTGTAATCCACGGACRTTTGGATTACATTTCTTGTTTTGAAGGGGTGATCCCTTAGCGCAATGTTTTTCCCTRAAAAACCATTTTAATCAGGAATCTGATTCCAGCACCTCCATTCCCAAGCACATATTTAAGCAGCATTTACTTCAGCAACTCAGGTGTGACTCTTGCACAGACAGGAGGCGTCTGAGAGGGAAAACAAGGGTCTGTGCTGCTCAGATACGGCTGCAGTCCTGACTGAAAGTTCATTATAATTCTTTGATTGGTTATTTGATTATGCCAGGAAGAAATTCACATCACTTTTGCAGCCTAAGCAGCCTGTGAAGGAATGGCAGATTGAGATAAAGCTGATTTATACACATGGGAGTGCCTTTGGACAAGAGATTGCTGGAAGAGAAGGAGCAGAGGAGCCTTCAAAGCAATTTCCAGTTGTTTTTCAGAGTAGAGCTTCATTTACTCTTGAAAGACAATGAGCAGAGATTGTTGTCTGTGTTACACAAATTCAGGCTTTCAGATAACTGTTGACTGAAGCAAAGGGCTGTTGTCTTTCAATTGTGTCATTTCTCCTCCATAAAGTAGAGAAATAAGAACTTTTGAAATAGAAACAGGGCTGTATGATCTGATTCCAGATGATTTTTAGATCATTCAGGAGTCTAGTTCCTGTTCCATAAATCTCTAGAAGAAAGTATGTAATTAAAAATACTGAACTTTTTTCATATTTACATGTATTTCGTATTCTCATTTTGATCTTGAGCATCTATTTGAAGCTTAACCACGTGTTCGAACGTCCCTAAGAGGAAGGTTCTTACATTCCAGCACTTGCCTATTAACTCCATAAAATAAAGCCCTGGCATGCTGAGAATAAAAACTCCATACATTAATTCTATTTTTTAATCTCAAAGAATATTGCATTTACTAGAACAGTTGCAAAAGCAGAGCTCTGCATTTCAAGACTATTTATTTTTCTTTCAATTCCTATATGGTAACTGCAACTATTTTCTACAAAAAAAAAGGAAGAAGAAGGAAAGCAGGAAGAGGGAGAAGAAAAGGAAGAGGTGGAGGAGCAAGAAGAGTCTTAGTACAGTTCCCTATGACACATGATTTCTTGAACAGGTTTTCAGGTAACTATTCAGATATCGAGCACAGTTTTTAAATACTCTTAAAGTAACTTAAACTTGCAACTTTTGTACTTATTGCTGTGGAGGGGTCAAGTGTACATGCACAAAGTGCCCAACTGGAGAGTTAAAAGTACATTTAACTATTGGATTGATTGCAGCTTCTCTTTCGTGTGGAATAAGGGTTTGTTCGTCTCCTGTCTTACTCAGCTACTGATTTCACTGCAGCTTGTAGGAGCTCCATGTCTCACGTGAATTCTCGTCTCAAATTTAGTTGAAAACTTAAAAAAAAATACTGGTAAGGGAGAGAAGCCTGACAAGAAATATGACACAGTATAAAATTACTGCAAATAGGCCAAATTCAAAACCTCCAAGCAGGAAGCATCTGGGAGGCAGAATTTGTGCCTGTATAGGTGTAAGCATCCAGCACTGCTGAAGTTCTGCCAGCACGTGCTTTCTAATTTTAATTTCCAGGTTTTCTCCTTCCTCTGTCCCTTCTCCCCTTGTTCTGGGTTGGGAGGGACCTTGGAGATCATGTCCTTCCAACCCCCTGCCATGGGCAGGGAATCTTCCAGTAGACCAGGTTGCTCCAAGCCCCGTCCAACCTGGCCTGGGCTGGATTCCCAGCTGACTCAGACCCTGAGGTAGTTGCCAAAGGTTTCACCAACAGGAAYGCTGATGGGAACTCCCAGTGCCTCAACGGGACAGGAAATCCATCACTTCTTTCGTGCTGCCTCTCCCAAATCCGGATTCCTCTGTTGCCTGGGAATGAATTTGTAACAACCTTGTCCAGTGTTCACACRTGGAACATCACAGAAGTTTGCTGAGTTCTAATCTAATTTTCCTTGTTTTTCTTCAGGAAGCACAAGCTGGAGCCGCCCTGCCAAAGAAAATAAAATTCCTTTCTCGAGCAAAGCACCACTGCCTTTTGTGCCTGTAGAGTTATGAACATATAAATATACAACAAATACAGACACCCCTCTGTCCTACCTGTAGCCTTTATATATATATTTGATATTCCAATTGCTTGTTAAAATGGGTCTTGCGTCTGACAGACGATGTTTCAGTCCATTGTTGTGTGTTGGGATAGTTTTGTCCGTGTCACGTGTCGATTGTGAGCTCCCCAGGGCAGGAACCACGTCCCTCTCCATGTCTGAACACTGCCAAGCACGTTGCTGCCACTCAGCAGCCAACTGCCCTCACGCCAGTGACGTCTTCAGAGGAAAAGGAATTCGGCACTGAAGGCTGCAAAGAGGCTTCCTGTATGCAAGCCATGTGAGTCACTTCTCCCTCAGCTGGCATTTGAAAATGATTGAGATTCCCATTGTGCAGCTGAAATAAATGTGTTTTCTGTCATATCTGTTCTTTGTCTGCAAAAGCATTAATTTAACTCTGCGTGCAGGTGTTTTCTCCATTGCTGTGGTTGTAGGCTCTACAAATCATGGAATCACAGAATCATGGAGTGGTTTGGATTGGAAGGAACCATAAAGATCATCCAGTTTCCACTAGACCAGGTTGCTCGAAGCTCCATCCAACCTGGCCTTGGACACTTCCAGGGATGGGGCAGCCACAGCTTCTCTGGGAAACCTGTGCCAGGGCCTCACCACMCTCACAATAAAGAATTTCTTCTCAATATCCCATCTAWCCCTGCCCTCTGTCAGTKTGAAGCCATTSCCCCTTGTCCTGTCACTCCATCTCTTGGGAATTGTCTCTCTCCATGTTTCCTATCAGCTCCTTCAGGCACTGCAAGGCCACAAYGAGGTCACCCCAAAGCTTCTCTTCTCCAGGCTGAACAATCCCARCTCTCCCAGCCTTTCCTCCCAGCAGAGCTGCTCCATCCCTTTGCTCATCCTGGTGCCTCCTCTGGCCTCCCTCCAACAGCTCCATGTCCTTCCAAAATCATCAGCAGTGGCCAAGACCCAGGAAAATGCACTGTCAGCAGCATGACAGGGCTTAGCTGCCATAGAAAGCCTGGCTGTGTTGACATCTTGAACAGGGTGTGCAGTCTGGTCTCAGGGAAGACCTGGGGATGTGAAAAGTATGGAGAAAACAGCAATTGAAGAGGATAAAACAGCTGCTCCATGAGCAGACTGAAAAGACTCTTCAATTTGGAGAGGAAGCCAAGGCAGTTACGAAAAACCATAAAGATGAATGCAGGACTGTGAGTCAGAAAATCCTGCAACACCATAATGAAAATTAGCAGACACAATGAAATTAGTAAATCAGCTTCAAAGAGAAAAGAGAGAGAATGTTTGTTTTCATACGGTGAGTCAGGAAATTTTGGAATTAGTCGTCACAGGATGTTATGGAAACTGGCAATGTCAACAGGTCCAGGAAGTGATCGGGCAGTGTTAGGAACAGGAGGCTTGTAAATGGATACTACAGCCCCRTAACATCCCTAATCCAAGGAATCGTGGAGGCTGGGGACTGGGGGCAGAAGGAATTGAATGCAGCAGACTGTCCCTAAATAGCTTTAGCTATTTCCACTTTCAAAGACTGAACACCAGGTTAGGTGAGCCACCCATCTGACCATTTCATATGCTGGGAATCACTTCTCCCAGGTGATTCCTCCTCCTGGAGAAAATTTTTCCCATCTTGCCAGCAGCCAAACTTCGGTGCCAGCCATTGCTGCAGTGGTTTTGAGCAAAAGGCTGGAGTTTTGGCAGCGTGGTGGGCAACGTGAACACAGAACAGCTAATCACTCTGGAAGTGTGGTAAATCCAAGCTGTGTTGATCCTTAATGTATTCCCAGGCTGCCTGAGTTTTCCAYGGCCGATGAACCACAAGCTCCACTTTTCCCCTCAGATACAAAAAACCTGAGTGTACCTGGGACATCAGGCAGGGCCACAGGCTTTGGGCTTGGAACAAAACCCACCACACTCTGCACATTGAGGTATTCCTTGCTAAGGCAGAAACACAGCAGGGATCTTCTTGAGAGGGTCTAATCTGGGAAGGCTGTGAGGGAATGTGAGGAATGCTAAGCCTCCCGTGTGGGAGGGACGCACTGCCCTGGTCTTCAGCTGGTGGCTGAGGTGGAACAGCAAACGGGATAGAGGATGGTCCCACTCCCAGCACAGCAGTTTGGGGTGTTCCTTGGGGTCAGCATGTGCTGATCATCCTTCCTGCCAGGAGAAAAGGAGGCTGTGAGTATGCCAGGGATAAACTGGGGGCCGGCTGCTGCTCGGTGGTTTCAGCCATAAACGTTAATTCTGCTTACATAAGCTTAATACTGTCTGCAGTAATTTAGTGCAACTGGGCAAAGAATTAAGTCTTTTCTAACTACAGCTGAGCGAAAACCAGTAGCACAAATTTGTGAGCTGTTGGCTTAAACGAACTCGGGAAGAATACTGTCTGCATTTTTATATCATTCCCTGTTTTTCTGGGAGAAGGGAACTGCAGCTGGTTCCWCAGTGCTCCCAGTGCGCAGCATTTCACAGCCTTCAGGAATCTGTGCACGCAAAATCCTCCCAGTGCACCCCAGTTACACACAAACCAGCATGCTGTGCTCTTTTTTTTTATGGTGACACTTTGGTATGTAAAGCTTTTTCCTTGGATGATTGATGCTTGAATCTTTTCGTATCCTGAAAGAAGCTAAAATTAGAAAGGCTTCAAGCTATGCTTCCTACAGATCCATGTATGTCATAGGATGTGGCTGTTGGCACTTTAGGATGATTGATTGTCAAGTTTCACAGGCTGCTGAAGTGTAAAATAAGTGATTTCAAGTACCATGGCAAGCAGCAGAGTGGATAGGGTTAGTCAATTGTTTGTTTTGTAGGAAAATAAATATTAGGTGCTTCGCTGTGTTGCTAATAAAGGGTTTGGAATAGCAGGTCCGGAAGGCAACTTGGGCCATGGATGAGAGCACTTGTGAGCCAACAAATTGTGTAAGAGGTTTTCTCCTAAGAAAACTCTTGGTGAAATTCATTGGCGAGAAATTAAACTCTTCAACAGCTTTGGCTGGGCAGTGCCAGCCCCCAGTCAGGGTTTGTGGCCACTTTTCCAGCCACCACATCTCCTCACCTGCCTTCCAAGTACTAAAACTTGCTTGTAGTCTTCTCTTTAATGTGAGAATATCAGTGTTAAAGGAGATAAGTGTGTTTATCTTCCTCTTTTGACAACTTCAGAAGGCTGGCAATATGCTTGACATATCATCTGGGAAGCTGAGAACTCAAGATAGTTCTTTCTTCAGGAAGCAGATTGTGAGTTTAAGGTTTGATGTCAAATATCCCAGAGAACGCTTGTTGTTCCCGTCATTGCCAAGCAGGAAGCACACGGAGGGAGCAACAAATCTCAGCTGAGACCCCTCTTAATGAGTTACTGTTTTAGTGAGTTACTTTGGGAAAGGAACTCGGTGGTTACTCGAGGTGCAGAGCTGGATGACACAAGTCAAGGGCACTGGAGTCCAGSTGAGGTGTGGAGAACCTGCTGCACRTTCCCTGCTTCAGAACACACCAGCCGTGGCTTTGCATGTGGTGATGACTCTGTCACTGAGAATTTGGGATCAGTTAGGTTGGAAAAGAGCCTTAGATCAGTGGGTGGCCACTAAAAAGTGTCCTTAAGAGTCACATCTCCATGGCTTTTAAATACCTCCAGGGATTAAAGTAGGAAGGAACTGTCCTTATCTCGGAGAGGTGAAGGATGAATCTCTGAGAACACCTGGAATGGCTTTAGAGACCACAGTGTCTTTGAGGCACAGCACTTCCAGGATGTTTGATTTGTGAGGAATAATTCTGTCACTGGATTTAAGAGGAGTTTTGATACCAGCTCATCCAAGCCMGTTTTTGACCCAGTTAACTTCCTCGCACCTCAATTCCCCTATGACAGTGAGAAAATACTGTAGAGAATTCGTGGGAATAAAATCAAAGTATCAATGCACCGACTGAAAGACGAAATAATAACTGCACCTTCTTCCCTTGATAAGATTATTTGCTTCTGAGTTGGCCATGCCACTTTAAAAATGATAACTTCCTTTTTTGCCCATCATACTGATATCTGACAGCTATCAATTCCTCTGACAGCTATCAAACCTTCTCCTACACTTTATATCTTCACTGCTTCCTCACCAAACTCTACTATTAAGCAGCCTAAGATGGAATGGATGAGAATATAGTCACCTTTCCCTTGTTTTTGCCCACTGGATGTCTGGGAAGGTCTCTTCCAACCTTGATTATTCTGTGATTCTGTGATATATTGAAGCAGAAAAGAACCTATCCGTGTTTTCCTATTTCATTGAAAAAGTTTAGAGCATTTCTGAGCCTGCAGAGGCTACTTCCTTGTGTATATAGAGATGTCACACGGAGTGCCTCCCTGCCAGCTAGCTGGSCTTTTGCTGAGAGGTGTGGAAAAAAGCTGTTAGCACCTCTCCTTCCTCAGCAGTGTAATCCCTCAGGAAAATCCAGCCCCAGAAGAAGAAGCCTGGAAGCACAAAACCATACAAGAACATAGAATAACGAGGTTTTATAACTTTTTTTTTTTYCCCTCCTTAACTGTGTAGCACCCGAGTGGGGCTTGGTGGATCAAAGGGAAACCCWGGGGGGACCTCCCTCTTTACAACTCCCTGACAGGAGGGGGCAGCCAGGTGGGGRTTGGGCTCTGCTCCYTGGGAACAAGGGACAGGACGAGGGAAAATGGCCTCAAGTTGCACCAAGGGAGGTTTAGATTGGATATTAGGAAAAATTTATTCACAGTAAGGGTTTGTCAAGCATTGGAACAGGGTGCCCAGGGCAGTGCTGGAGTCCCCATGCCTGAATGGATTTGAAAGCTGTGCAGATGTGGCGCTTGGGGATGTGGTTTAGGGGTGGCCTTGGCTGTGCTGGGTTAACAGTTGATCTTGATGATCATAAAGCTCYTTTCCAACCTAAACAATTCCATGATTCYATGATTCTAAGATAGATACGGAGCCGGGAGTGCACAAAGAGAGGGTGAGGGTGGCGTTGAACCAAGAGCACCTGAGCCTTGGGGCTGAGAAAAAAGCATGGTGGTTTCTGCTCCACTGAACTTAAGGATGGGATCCTGGCTGGATCCTGTCAGTTCCAATCTCCAGCCCCCTGCTCTGGTGGGGCTGAGCAGAGGCTGCAGGTGAGCAGGCTGCAGCTGAGGCTGCAGGTGAGCAGCTATTGCCAGCCTTAGCCTTCAAAAATCACATTACCCCGATAAAATCGGCAGTCCTGGAGCTTGCCAGGCAGCAGCAAGCACACAAGCTGCCTTCTTTCCTGCTGCCCAGCCTGTATTTCCCTTACTCAGCACCATGGGGAGTTTTTTGTTTGTCTTAAGATTTTAACCAAAGTGAAGCACCTCCACAATAGGCTCAAAAAAATAAATAAAAGAGGTACATTCCAGCATCCCTCTGGCCAGGGAGGYGACAGTTTTTCATGCCATTGCACGTGAGTGATTCCCAGCAGTCAGTGATGGAGCAGGAATATTGGCTTTCTATGTGCTCCAGTACTTTTCCATRAGCATTAGAGCATTGCTGGATTTTAATGATGGGCCGTGCTGCATCCAATATAAATGGGGTGGATACTGGTATCTGTGTGCTCCTAATCAGATAAATCGCTGTGAGAAAATTATATTCAGCTTCTGGTCAGCCTCAGGCTGGGTTTTGGGGTGTTGCCAGTGTGGCCCATCCAGAGGCAAATGCAGATGCTGGAGGAAGCAGCTCTTAGAGAGCCTTGGGTAGCCAAAATTTGCATGGGGAGTCACCCATCCATGCAGTGGTGAGGACACCTCCACCTGATCCCTGGCACTGGAAGAGGGGAAGGCCATGGGGAAGGAGGAGGATCAGCARGGACATGCCCAGGGTAGTGAAGATTTTCAGGGATGGGTCCTGGCTGCAGCCAGGACRTGTGTGCCAGAAAAGTTTGAACTGGGAGAGTGTTGAGGAGCATTGCCAGTGTGGAGGAAAACAGGGCAGCATCCCAGAAAGGAGTGAAAGGTCCCAAAGTACAGATGTCAGATAAAATTTGGTGGTATGGAGTCCCAGAATCACATGCTTTGGGGGCTAATCAGAGTTTCTGCTAGAAACTGGGATCCTGTCCTCCTAGGATTGGGAATAGCTTGTGTGCACAGGTTTGTCTCCAAGCCGTGGGGAGCTGTAACGTGATGCAGCAGTCACAAAGAGGAATATGACAAGGAGATGTCCCAAGGAGTTATTTTCAGAAGCAAAGGGAATACTGGGTCACATTGCAAAGCACTGCCCTGGCACCTCCTTTGGGGCAGGTCCTGTGCAGTGTTTGAATCCTGACCAAAAAGGTTTAATTCAGACCAAAAGATTGGGGCAAAGCCATTCCAGTTATCCAGGTCTTGCACTGTCCAGTTTATGAGAGGAGGCGACAGGACCTTGGCTGGTGTAGTGCAGCAGCATTTCCAAACTGGGAATTCCCAAAAACGGTGGATAATGACAGTTGTTTTGTGGTCAGGAATAGAGAAAACAGAAAGCTGGAGGAGGARCTTAGTCCGGAGGAAGGGGAAATAACATCTCTGTGGCAGATGTGCACTGCACATCGTACAGAACGTGTCCAGAGGAACATGGAATGTAAGGCAAGGACACACAGCTTATACTGGATGTGCAGGACCTGGGAATGCCTGAAGAGAGTGAATTCAACCAGTGCTAAATGTCCTTAGCAAAGTATTCCGCACTCCTGTTCATAGCAGCTTTTAACCCACACCGATCTTTGCCCGACTGTCACTATTCCAAACCTCAGCATCGACCTCTTCCCTAAGTGACTCCTGCTGGAAACACGGATATTTTGGTGCCTGCTGTCTTCGGGGGGGGGCACGTTGAAGCCTTGCCTGCTCCAACTCCAGCATCACGASAGCCTGGCAGACACTCGATCCCTGCGGCGTCAGCGAGAGGGACTCGGAGACCTGCGCCRGGATAATCCCCCGGGAGGTGAGGGAGCCTCTTAGGGTTACAGGCAGACCCCAACCCACGGCGCCCAGGCTGGCAGCAGGGCTTAGCCACATGCCAGGGATGAAGGTCAGAGCCTCCTGTCRGGCTGTATTTTTTGTTTCCAAATTAGACGTGAAGCCGACGGCAGAAACTCGGGAAGTGCTGCTTCCTTGTGCCGTGCAATCCCTGTGGGATTCTGCCCCTGTGCCCCGCTCAGGTGAGACCCCACCTGCAGAGCTGCCCCAGCCCTGGGGCCCAGCACAGGAAGGACGTGGAGCTGCTGAATAGAGTCCGGAGGAGGCWCCAGGATGAGCAGAGGGATGGAGCAGCTCTGCTGGGAGGAAAGGCTGGGAGAGCTGGGATTGTTCAGCCTGGAGRAGAGAAGCTTTGGGGTGACCTCRTTGTGGCCTTGCAGTGCCTGAAGGAGCTACAGGAAACATGGAGAGAGACAATTTCCAAGGGATGGAGTGACAGGACAAGGGGGAATGGCTTCCCACTGCCAGAGAGTAGAGTTAGATTAGATTTTAGGAAGAAAGACTTTACTGTGAGTGTCGTAAGGCCCTGGGACAAGTATCCCGAAGAAGTTGTGGCTGCCCCATCCCTGGAAGAGTTCCTCAGTGACCTGGCTCGTTCACAGAAAGAAAACCCCAGCAGCTGCCTTTTGGGCAAAAATAATGACTCCAGCAGTTTTTTTTTCTGTGAGTTGGGTGAGATTTTTGTACAGGGCATTTCCTCTAAGGAAGTTTGATTAGAAAAGTTGCACAAACAAAGCTCAATGACCTCCTCAAATTCTGCCTGAAATGTTTTAAAAAAGAAGTGTTTTCCCTCTTTTTTTTGTGTGTGTGCAAGAGCTGAGAGACACCCTCTGTGCTGAGAAGATGCCAAAAAGGGAACTTCTAACCCCTGTAGTYCCCTCCCTCCCTACCCAAGCCTGGCCACGCAAACCCAAGACAAGGCTCCACAGTCTCCAATTGCTGAAAGATTTGATGGTTTAATATTTGCAGCCCAAYGCTGACTGAAACCCCAAAAGCAGGGAGTTGATTTAGTGGGCAAGAGGAAACAAGGRCAGGTATATTTACTGCTCACCTATGTTTTACTGCCCTGTGTGAAAGATTAATGAGCTCTGGACTTGCGGGCAGCCAGTTTTCCTGGCCTGACTCAGGCTAAAGAGGAGCTGGTGGGGGTGCCGACACCCCCGTGTGTGGGTGAGCACAGCACACCCTGATCTGGGTGGATCATGGTTTTATCTCCTGGAAAAAGGGGGGTTGAGAGGGGGATTATAAACCAGAGATGAGATAAAATGCTTACATGGAGAGCAAGTTGTAATATCTGTAAATTTTGAGGGGTTTTTTAATATCTTTAATATTTTCACAGAATCACAGAATCATTGAGGTCGGAAGAGATCTTCAAAATCATCCAGTCCCACCATCAACCCACAACCACCATCATCACCCCAAAACCACGACCCCAAGTGGCACATCCAGGCTCCTCCTGAACACTTCCAGATATGGTGACTCCATCGCCTCCCTGGGCAGCTCATTCCCGTGCCTGACCACTCTTCCAGGGAAAAAGTCTTTTCCTAATGTCTAATCTAATGGCACAACTTGAGGCCATTTCCTCTCATTCTTTCCGCTGAGAATCGTTTTTCGTGTTTACAAAATGCCATTCATGGAAAGTCACCTGGCAAGCAAGCCCTGGGAAATAAATCTGTAAACACTCAGCTGGACACTGCCCTCCATGTCCACGTCTTGGAGCTTGTTTTTCACGGGGCAGAGTGGAAGAGAGCTGAAGTAAAACACACGAGCTCTGACACCTCTGGCTGCAGGGAGACCTGACCTCTGCTGAGGGGGCAGGCAGCAAAGATTGGGGCTCTTCAGCTTGGTGTTTGAGCAGGGTCTGCTCCACCTGCCATTTATTTTATTTAGTGACCCTTAAGTACACTCAGAGTGTCCCCTGTGGAAGGTGAGTGATGTGAGCACCAGCCTGGGGTACAGAAATGAGGGAGATTCCCTCCAAAACCAGACATGCCTTCAGAGAGGGGAGGGTTGGCGACAACAACCCCTGCAGCTCCAGGCTGGGACAGAGGGGCTGGAAAGCAGGAAAAGGCCCTGGAGGTGCTGGTGACAGGAACTGGACACGAGCCCAGGGGTGCCCAGGTGGGCAAGAGGCCAATGGCTCCTGGCCTGGATCAGGAATTGTGTGTCCAGCAGGAGCAGGGCAGGGATTGTCCCTCTGTGCTGGGCACTGAGAGGCCCCTCCAGGGCTCTGTCCAGTTCTGGGTCCTGCAAGAGAGACCTGGAGGGGCTGGAGCGTGTCCAGGGCAGGGAACAGAGCTGGGAAGGGGCTGGAGCCCCAGGAGCAGCTGAGGGAGCTGGGAAAGGGGCTCAGCCTGGAGAAAAGGAGGCTCAGGGGGGACCTTCTGGCTCTGCACAACTCCCTGACAGGAGGGGGCAGCCAGGGGGGGTCGGGCTCTGCTCCCAGGGAACAGGGACAGGAGGAGAGGGAACAGCCTCGAGCTGTGCCAGGGGAGGCTCAGGTTGGACATCAGGAGGAATTTCTCCATGGAAGGGGTGGTCAGGCATTGGCAGGGGCTGCCCACAGAGGTTTGGAGTGCCCATCCCTGGAGGTGTCCAAGGAAGGCCTGGACATGGCACTCAGTGCTCTGGGCTGGGTGACAAGGTGGGCATCCAAGTTTGGACTCGATGATCTTGGAGGTCTTTTCCAACCAAATTATTCCATGATTCTGTGTTTTAGCAGCAGGTGCAGGACACGCCAGTGACACCCCTTGGCTTGGGAAGCTTCAGCACTGCAGCTCCCAGAGGTCCTGGGGGAGCTGCCTCTCATCTCTCTGAGAGTCACATTCCAGGCTGGATCCTCATCCATGAGATCCCCATCTCATGTACCCAACAAACCCTCAAGCAACAAAGAAAACATGTGGCAGCTGACCACACAGCAGGTGCCAAGTGTGGGTTAGACACCCAGGAAATCATGGAGAAGGTGGATGTGAGGCTGACCAACACTCACTGTCATCCACCTGGAAAAAAAATCCCAATCAAAAACCCAACATAGAAAAAAAAAAAAGGACATTTTTTAATGTATAAATATTTAAAAGGCATTGATAAATATTTGTGGAGCCAGTGGTATTACTCAATTTACAACATCACTGCAAATAATGCTCTGAGAGAATAGGAAACAGCGTGGGTAGGGCAGGGTTGCAGGCAGGTGGATGGAGAACKGTACTGATAAACAAGGCTCCCCCTAAAAAATAGGGCAAAATAGTTACAATTGTATTTCAGACGCTGACATGGCAATATGTTATAGATCAGTTCCAGGCTTCTGAGAAATAAATGTTCACTGAGTGGCCTTTTTTTCCTTTTGTGAAAAACATGTTTCGCTCCTTGGAATTCATCTTGAAACCGAGTGGAAACATTTCCAAGAGGAACGATGTCAAAAGATATTTCATTTCTGTTGAGCTTTCAGGAGAGCTTGTTTGAATATCCAATTTCTTTGAAGGTAATATCGTATCACATTTCCTCTGCATCCCATTTTACACCAATGCCGTGCCCAGCGGCAGACTACCTCGTGTTCAGCCRGATTTGGAGCCTTCTTCTCCACACAGGACTCTGCAGGACGTGTGCAGGGCAGGGTGGGCTTTGTTTTTTTAAATTTGGAAGCTTTGGTATACTTGGTTTCAACCCAAATGACCTGAAACTTTCCTCTTGACAAGCCCTTGTTTTGAATCAGATCAAAAAATATGCGATTTGGATACCTTCCCCTTGGCTTTTGCTCTCTCGCTGGCCCAGARCAGGAACATGCTGATAATAAATTTCAAAAAAAAAAAAAAGCACATTAAACCCAGCAGCTCAGAAAGATCCATTTGTCAGAGCCACAACGGAGTGAACATTTTTTGGCACTTCAATCAAGCTCCATCAAAACCTTCATCTCATGCCATGTGCCAGATAACAGTGCTCAGATCAATCAGGGCTGAGAAAACATTTGCAGACAGATAAGGCTGGAAGAGGAGGAGTGGGAGTTGTATTCAACCTGGGTTTCAGTCATCGTTTCCTGGGAATCACATCCCTGTCTGGGTGTTGTCCTTCTCTCAGGAGGGAAGGGGACGTGAGCTGCAGATTCTTTATCCCCAAAGAGCGTCCCAGGCATGTGCTGCTCCATGCTGATCCTACAGCAGTATCCCACTGCCTGGGCTCCATCCTCCTGACCTGCACAGCTCCAGGCTGACTCCTGGCCATCCCCTGGGCTTTCCATGGTCACTGCTGACAGGTGGGAAGCAAGACTGTGCTGGGAAGGGAGAGGAAAGACGTGTTAGGAACCCTTCTTTGTGTGAGGCTCCACATCTTCCCATGGAGTGGATGTGCCCTGGGAGCCACTGTTCGGATCCTTGCGCAAAAATGGGATGAGAGGGCTCGGGATGGGACTGAGGCTCAGGATGGGASCACTGAGGATGGGGCTGGAAGGGAGGGGGCTGAGCCGTAACCCCTGGGGCAGGATGAAAGCAAACCCTTTGTGTGTGCCCCATCCATTCCCTGCCCCCAGACCCTGGCGCTGGGTGGCAAAAATCCCTTCCCACAGGGAACTCAGGGCGTATAAGCAAGGCACACACTGTGGCTTTGCAGCTGTTGTGATCCAGTGTTCTTTTTCCTTTTTCTTTTTTTCTTTTTTCTTTTTTTTCTCTTTTTCTTTTTCTTTTTCTTTTTCTTTTTCTTTTTCTTTTTCTTTTTCTTTTTCTTTTTCTTTTTCTTTTTTCTCTTTTTCTTTTTCTTTTTCTTTTTCTTTTTCTTTTTCTTTTTCTTTTTCTTTTTCTTTTCTCTTTTTTTTTCTTTTTTCTCTTTTTCTTCTTCTCTTTTTTCTTTTTCTTTTTTCCTTTTCCTTTTCCTTTTCTTTTTTCTTATTCTTTCTTTTTCTTTTCCTTTTTTTTTCTTTTCCCTTTCCCTTTCCCTTTCCCTTTCCCTTTCCCTTTCCCTTTCCCTTTCCCTTTCCCTTTCCCTTTCCCTCTTTCTCCCTTTTTCCCTTTTCCTTTTCCCCTTCTCCTTTTCCTTTTCCTCTTTTCCTTTTCCTTTTTCCATTCCTTTTTTCCTTTTTTCCTTTTTTCCTTTTTCCCTTTCCCTTTCCCTTTTCTTTTCCCTTTCCCTTCCCTTTCCCTTTCCCTTTCCCTTTCCCTTTCCCTTTCCCTTTCCCTTTCCCTTTCCCTTTCCCTTTCCCTTTCCCTTTTCCCTTTTTCATTTCTCTTTTTTTCTTCAAAATGGGGGACAGGGCAAAAAACCCACAAACCCACGGAAAGCCTGCCCATACTTCCAGTTAATTGTGCAGTGGGCAGGAGCCAAAAGGAATCTGCTTTCCTTGTTCCTTGAGGCGGAAGCCCTGGAGCGCGTGATTCGATTAGCGTCGTTGCGAGGGCAGTGCTCAGCGCCTGCCGTGAGAGAGGGCGGCTCTGGGGGGCCCGGGGGGTCACTGGTTCCCGGGACACACATGGACACCCTCATTTGTGTCCAATCCCTGTCCCTCCAGACGGCTCCTCACATGGATATGCCAAAGGCTCCTTCCAGGAGAGGTGCAAATGCCACAAGCAGTGAGGGGGAGGCTGTGCWGCACTTTTGTGGTGGCCCCAGCATTTCACAACCTGCACTGTTTATTTAAATAACCCACACGCCTCAGTTAGAGCCTAAACAACTCCAAGCCTAATCCCCTCAGTGCAACGGGAGGGATGTGGGAAGGTCTGGTGGCACCTGGGAGCAGCAGTGCTTTCCCSCTGGGTGCCCTGCCAGGCGCTGGTCTCGCGCTCGAGGAGGAATGTGGACGTGATGGGAAGAGTTAACGGGACTGAGGCCCTGGAAAAGCGTCCAGCACTCGGGATGTGATCAGCTGAGATGGCTCAGCCCTGCCAGGGGGGGATGAGGAGGGAGCTGCTGCTCTATGTAGGTCACGGCTGAGGCCAAACCTTTGAGCCTTGGCCAGCGTGAGGCTGGCGGGGATGAGGGTGAGGATGAGGGTGAGGATGAGGATGAGGACGAGGATGAGGATGAGGATGAGGATGGCCAGTGGCTGAAACCCACAGTGCCCTGGCTGCCAGCCCCAAGTCCATCCTTGGATGCCAGGGAGGGGTGAAAGCGACGTGGAGCCAGGATTCACCCTGGTCTTGTTGTAGTGAGATGGCTTTGGCATCTTCAGGGAGGATATTGGGGAATAAATTGTTCCCTGTGAGGGTGGGAAGGCCCTGGCACAGGTTCCCAGAGAAGCTGTGGTTGCCCCATCCCTGGAAGTGTCCAAGGCCAGGTTGGACGGGGCTTGGAGCAACCTGGGATAGCACAAGGTGTCCCTGCCCGTGGCAGGAGGTGGGACTGGATGATTTGAAGGTCCCTTCCAACCCAAACCATTCTGGGATTCTGTGACCTTATCAGTGCACACAAATATCTTTAGGGCAGGTGCCAAGAGGATGGGGCCAGCAGCAGGACAAGCAGCAGCAGGCAAAAACTACAACAYGTGAAGTTTCACCTGAATATGAAGGAAAACTTTCCTTTGATGGGGACAAAGYACTGGAAGAGACTGCCCAGAGAGGCTGTGGAGTCTCCTTCTCTGAAGATATTCAAAACCTGCCTGGACACGATTCTGTCAGCAGGAAAAATAATTCTGTGCTCCCAGGGATTAAAGTAGGACAGAAGGCAGCCCCAGGAGCATTGATGGGTACAGGGGCCAGCTGAGGGGAGAGTACACAACACTGGCTACCCACCTACCTTGTTAACTGCTGATGCTGAGAGGTATTTAGGCYTTGTTTGCACAAGTTGCTGTAGAACTTTACATATTTTGATGCAATTAAGTGAGCACTGTTCCGACCCCTCCTTGCAGAGGTGCTGTTATATAAATCAGTAAATATAAATCATGCATAGTGAGGTATCTGGTGTGTGTGAAGTGCAAACAAGAGAGCTTGCACTGTCTGCCAAAGATATGGCTTTAGAATCATGGAATGGTTTGGGTTGGAAGAGACCTTAAAGTTCACCTGATTCCACCCCCCTGCCATGGGCAGGGACACCTTCCACTATCCCAGGTTGCTCCAAGCCCCATCCAACCTGGTCTTGGACACTTCCAGGGATGGGGCAGCCACAGCTTCTCTGGGCAAGAACCGTCAATTTTGCATCAGTAGAATTATAATGCTGTAAATCTGAGGGTAGAAACCATTTTTCTGTCTTACAAGTAGGTTTTATTGGTAACAATATTCCTCAGATCAATCTGCACTGCTGTTGGTGTCTTTATATCACAAACTGCACCCATCAAAGGGCCGAGGCTGTCATTTCAACAAAGCTCCTCCTCCTGACTGAAATAAATCTGTGTAAACTCTCTGTAGGAAAATCTTGAAAAGTTCAACATGAAAACTGGATTTAATTTTGCATGTAAGTGAACATCCTCGAAACTCCCAATGCAGTCGGGCAGCGCAGCCATTAAATCACCCCATACCTACACGGGGTGGCATCCTGTAAACCAGTGACCCTCTTCAGCTGCCAGGGCTCCCGTGCCTTCCCCCACGGCTGCCTTATCACACTCGTGCTCAGACACACCCAAGGACACAGCTCCTCCTCACGTTTTTCACGGTGGCGCGAAGCAAAACGTAGCAAACCTTGACCCCAGCCAAGCAATGGCATCTTTTCGTGGGTGTTTGCAGTCTGACCTTATCCCTGCCTGCCTTGGGCTTCGCCAAACTCGTGTGTGGCAATATTAAGTGCCCCTCAGGGAGGCTGTGGCCAGCCAGACTCGTCAGAGAGATGACAACACAGAGCCACTGATGCCAAGAGTGTTTCGAGCTGCCAATTTTCTTCTTGAGGAAGGGAGCAACGTGGATGGGGGTGCTGAGGGGGCTGAGTTTGGGGGTCAGTCTGGCCTGGAAGGCAGAAATACCCCTTGGGCCAAGCTGAATTTTAGGTCATGAGAGAAGTGGCTTGTGGAGCTGGAGGTGTTTAGCCTGGAGAAAAGGAGGCTCAGAGGGGACCTTATCRCTCTCTACGACTCCCTGACAGGAGGCTGGRGCCAGGCAGCCTCTGCTCCCAGGGAACAAGGGACAGGATGAGGGGACACGGCCTTAAGCTGTGCCAGTGGAGGTTCGGGTTGGACATCAGGAGGAATTTCTACACAGAAAGGATTGTCAGGCCTTGGCAGGGGCTGCCCAGGGAGGTTTGGAGTSCCCATCCCTGGAGGTGTCCAAGRAAGGCCTGGCYGTGGCACTCAGTGCTCTGGGCTGGGGGACAAGGTGGGCATCGGGCACAGATTGGACTGGATGGGCTGGGAGGGCTTTTCCAACCTCAGGGATTCTCTGAATATCCTGCTCCATGAGCCCCACCTCCTCCTCACCCACTGAACAGCATCCACGCTCTTTTTTTTTTTTTTTTTTTTTTTTTAAATTTGATCTGGCCTCTTTTGATGACTAAGGGAACAGGAAGATTACAGTTTAAGTATATAATTTTCATTTGATGTGACAGGTTAAAGCTATGTGCATTTAGAGCAGGCTCGGATTATTTTAGTTCAATTGCAACACTGATTTAAGCCCTGACTCACTCTTTGAGGCCTGACTTCATGTAGATACATGTTTTATGGCTTAAATTTGCTGCTGGCGAAACACAGGCACATGTGTGCACTACTCTGCTCAGGTGGACTCACACAGCAAATGCCACCTTGCATCAGAGGCAGAGAGGAGGAGACTGTGCCTGTTGGGCGTTGTTTTTTTTTCCCCCAGCACAAAGGTTAGATATTCCAGAGTTTATTTTCCTTGCTGTCCTGCCCCTCCCAGCCACGGGGCTGTGTGATCTCCCCGCGCAGTGAGCGCTTTGCAGTGCGTGCTGCCGCCAGGGACCGAGTGCCCCCGGCTCTCCCTGGCTTTGCTGGCAGCTGGGAAGGCTGAAAGCCGTGGAGAAGCAAATTGCTAAAACTCCCAGAGCAGGCAGAGCGACCTGGCCTGGCTGGAGGGAGTGGAAAGTGCTTCATGTGAATTGGAAGTGCTTTCTCCCCCTCTGCTCTGCACCTGCAGCGCTGTGTCCGGGTCTGGGTGGGGACSCCAGCATAGGAAAGACGTGGATCTGTTGGAATGAGTACAGAGTAGGGACRCAAAGGTGATCCAAGGGCTGGAGTACYYCTGCTACAGAGASAGCTGGGATCGTTCAGCCTGGAGAAGAGAAGGGTTCRGGGAGAACTTTGAGCCCCATTCAGTTAATGGGTTGCAAGAGAGAGRAACTTTTCACAAGGGCCTGGAGTGATAGGAAAAGGGAARATGGCCTGMAGCTGAAGGAGGGCRGGGTTAGATTGGATATGAGAGAGAAATTCTTCCCTKTGAGGGTGGGGAGGCACAGGTTGCCCAGAGAAGCTGTGGCTGCCCCATCCCTGGAAGTGTCCAAGGCCGGGTTGGACGGGGCTTGGAGCAACCTGGGATAGTGGAAGGTGTCCTTGCCCATGGCAGGGGGTGGGAACTGGATGATCTTTAAGATCCCTTCCAACCCAAACCACCCTGTGATTCCAGTTCCAGGGCTGCCCTGCTGGCAGCCAGGGAGCAGCGTGATGTGCAGCAGCCGCGTGGGCAGAGGTTACAGCCCCAGCCCCCGCGCTGTTTTCCCATTTTCCATGGGAAAATGTCCCGTTTCCAGGTGGAGGGCAGATACTTTGCAYGCAGAAGCCTTTGTGTGTTCAGTAGCTGTTGGACTCTGTAGGTCAGACTGTGACACAGGAAGAGGTAGYGCTTTCCCCAAACTAAAGGAAAGGTTTTTTTGGGAACTTGGAGTACAAAGGAGAGAGTCATGCACGCAGAGGGAGGCACAAGAATTCTAGGTGCCTCAGCTAGTGCTTCCTCATCAGAGGAAACTAAAGCTACCCGTGGTTTTTTTTAATAATTAAAATTAAAAAAAAAAAAGCGGTTTTTGGGGCAGTCCTTTCCGCAGCAAATCTGGAAGTGGAGCTGGACCTCTCTTCTCACTTGTATTTCCCCTGCAAAGTACAACAAGCAGACAGCGTTTTGTGTGTCTCCTTAACTACATCTCTCCAGCCTTGGAGCAGAGGGGGAGGAGAAAGGGAGCTGCCAGCAGCTCGCAGGGATTGATTTGCCTCGTGGTTTTTTTTTTTATGCTGCGCTGTAACAACCTGTTTCAAAAAAAAAAAAAAAAAAAAATGACAGTGACGAATCGAAACGAATATTTTCTTGCTAGAATTTCGAAGTCCCCTGGATCCTCAGTGGGCATTTTTGCTATTAAACGGGCTGCTTTATCCACAGCGTTTATCTGGGAGTATTCTTTTCCGCTGGAGCTTGCAGCCTTTAGAAGAGAAACGTGTTTCCCCCGGAGCCATTTGCCTCAGTAATTGTTGTCGTGCGGAGCTGTCGCTGCTCGCTGTCACCAGCGGGCAGTTTGCACAGGTGAAAGTGCCGCAATTTCCACTTGCTGCGAATCTCCGCTCGCTCCAAGTATCGAAAGCGGCCCTGGGAAGGGATTGGATGTTTTGCCTGGATTTGTACTTTGCCCTAAAGAGCASAGGCTCGGCTATGCCTGGGGCTGAGGGCTGTCCTGAGCCCAGCCGGAGGCTGCGGGGTCAAGGAAACGCGGCGATCCAAGGAAAAGGAGCCTGAGGGATGCTCACCCCGGCGACGCGGCCGCCCGGGACACGCAGGGTGAGGTTTGCTCCCCTCTCCCCTTTTCACCAGGATTGTCATTCCTCATCAGGAAAAGCCCCGGGAGCGGCTCCGAGGGTGCCTCAGCGCAGGCTTTTCAGCAGAGGGGGATTTCTCTCCCACCGTGCGGACCAAGGCGGTGTGTTGCTCCTAATTGCGAGCGCGGAGCCGAACTTTCCCAGCGCTGGGAAGGGCTGGGAAAGCTCTGACACGATTCCCAGCTCCGCTCGCTCCGCTCCCGCGCCCGGCAGGACGCCGCCTCCCCCCGCTCCCATCCGAAATATCCAAAATAAAAACACTGTCAGCCGGCTCCCGACGTCCCCTTCCCTGCCGACGGAGCCGCAGCGCTTCGGCCGGTCTGTTACCTACGGGAGAGAGGGAGGGAGCGGGGAGGGAGGCAGGGAGACAGCGAGAGGGAGGGAGAGAGGGAGGGAGAGAGGGAAGAGGCAGGCAGGGAGTTCAGGTTACGGCTGCCGCATCGCCGCCTGCCTTCGCTTCTGCCTCTGGAGACGCAGCCGAGGATGAGCCCCCGGCTGGGGCTGGCCGGGCTGCGGGGGGACACGGGGGACACGGGGGACACCTCCCCAGCCGTAGCCCGCGATCCCGGTGGGAAGAGCCGCTCCCGCCGGAGCCGCCGGAGGATGCGCTGCGAGCGCCTGGGGTGAAGAGGTGCCCGTTCCTTCCCGCAACTCCAGGTAGGASCGAGGGCAGGGGATTCCCTGCGCCCACGGATGCGCCCTCCGAGCCGCTCACCGACTTTCCAAAACTCTCCGGCGGCCGCGGTGGGTGGGGAGAGGGAGGTGAGAGGGGGCGGCGGGTGTGACCCCGCCGGGAAGCCCGGGATCGAGATCCAGATCTCCCTRTCCAGGGATGTCCCCAGCCCGAGCTGAGCGGTGAGTGGCCCCCGCAGTGTCCATCCCCTGGCAAAGGGGATGGTTTTGGCACCAGGGCAGACTGGTTTGGTGGTGAGGACGTAGTAATGAGGGATCTCGTTTGCCAGATTTAATGGGTGTTTTACACGGGGAGACGTTCTGGCAGCCCCACATAAAGATCGRGATCGGTCAGGACAAATCCAGGGCAGCGTTCTCCTCGCTGCCCTGCTGGGAGCTYGGAATAAAATGCTTACAGAGAAGATGCACGAGGCACAGGTAAGTAATTAAAAAAGCAGCCACTGGACCTGATCCTGCAAACGTGACTGTGTATAATCGGCGCTTTCAGAGCCAAGGAGTTATTGACAAAGGATTTGCCAGCATGAGGGCCCCACAGTTGGATTTGTGTTCTTTTGCTTTCTGCCTGAGCCCTGCGGATCACACGAGGAGCTGGTCCCTCCCAGTTAGCCTTTGCCACAGGACAGTGAGGGGAGGTCGGACACCTGTCCTGGGCTCTCTCTGCCAGGAGTGGAAACTCCCTGATGCCCAGGAATATTTTTCCTCCCAAAGTTCCAGGCTGCTTCTTTAACAGACACGTAAATGSAAAGACTTAGTTCAACTGTTAGGGGAGTATAAAGTTCCAGACACCAAAAAATGTGCCAAGAGGCAGCATGAAACAAAAGGATGGCACAAGCACCAAGCTCACCTGCTCCAAGTGCTTCCCCCAGCTTAAAATAGGGTAAAAAAGACATCTGAAAGGTGACATCCTGGCAGGTCCTCATCCTACAGYGATATTGTCAGGGCTGAGCAGCACTCAGAGATTTAAGAGTGACATCGGAACATCTTTATTGGCAATTTTTCCCGTTTTGAATGGGGTTTTTTTTGTACAATCTGCATAATTATCACTTCTCTTCAGTGCTATTTTACTTCTTCCTTCATGTATCTCGAGACTGTTTCCAAGGGAGAAGAGCAAGATCCTCAGTCTCTCTGAAACACCATTTTCAGTTTTATTTCCCTTTTTCATAAAAAAAATGCGAAAAGCAGCATACAAATGAGGACGCAACAATAGTTTGGTTCGGGGGCACGGACTCGTCGATGGAATTTTTGAAGAATGATACTTCCCTAACTCAGAGAACTGGACTTTTGGAGTCCTGACATTGGCAACAAGAGCCTAAGGAAGCAATTTCCTTGTTGCTTTATTTGTTTATGAAGATAAGAGGAAAGTGAGCTGGATTTTATTCCTGTTCAGCACAACGGAGCACACAGGTTTACACAGGGTCAGGTTRCTTTGATTCATGCCTTTGTGGACAGTTGTTATCTGTGCTGGATTCTGGAGTTTGGAGTATGGCAAGTAGGACAGCAATTGGAGTAAAACTGCTGATTCCTGAGGCAATCCTGAGATAAGTTAAATATGCCCATTAGCACCAGTGGCAAAAGGAAAATGGGGATATTGTAGGGATAGAGGGAGCATTAGGAGGAGAGAGTCTGTTAGCATTGGAGAGAACTCCAGAAAGGGATGTTGGGAGCAGAGCAGTTGAAGGGAGGACAGAGACAGGCAGAGAAGGCTTTTGAGGCTGAATGTTTGGAAAAAATGACTACCAGGATGAGAGGAGATCCTCTTGGGAGAGCAAGGAGGGAGCCCAGGGGTGCTGCTGTTTTCCCTGCCTGTGAGAGAGGATGCCCATGGCTGGCTGCCTGCCAGATGTGTTTGGATCACCTGTGGAAGTGGATTAAGTCCAAAGCGTCTGAAAATGCTCCTGAAAAGGACACAAAGCACCTGCACTGGGCCTGGACTGTGCTGGTTGTCCTGTGCAGGGTCTCTGCMCTGATGCTCTGAGCTCTGCAGCAGGAGCCTCCACTGCACCATTCTCCATCCTGGAGAAGGGATCTGGCCTTACTAAATACCTAAACCGAACATTTTTGTGGGTGTCKTAGGGCCAGGATTCATCCAGACAATTTTGCAGGTGGCTTGGAAAAGCAAACTGATATTTTAAAATAGAMGCGATTTTTCTTAACTTGGCTAAAGTCCCTGGAAATACATTTCTTTTTGACTCCTCAGACGCAGCTCTTCTTCCCTGTGACATTACCGGAGCAGCTGCACCTCCTGCCAAACTTTTTTGCTGGTTTTGAGAGCAAAATTGCATTTTGATGTGAGGATGCTTTTTGGCTTGTCCAAACGAATGTTCTGAGCAAGCGCTCATGGTTGGGTGGATGAGATTAAGGTGCATTAAGAGCTAATGGCTCTTGATTTTTTTAATAAATAGGAAGATGCATCCTCTGGTTCAAAAGATCCCTGTGCCATTAATGCCTTCCCTGTTGCCATGATCTGGATTCTCCTTTAGGTAGGGACTGAGGCAGAACCCAAAGCCACCTGGCCCCCTGGTCTGGGCCATTGCGCCCATTTTAGTAATGGAAATCTCCACACCCGAGGTGGCACTTCTGAGCCTGAACTGGGAAGACTTCTCCGAGTGGATGAGGCCCACAAATATTTGTTCTTYCCTTGCAATAAGCTGCTGCGTTTAGGTTATGTTTATGCAACACACTGGGACTGTGGATGAACACCAGTAAATCACCCTCTGTGGGGCAGAAAACATGACTGAGAGGAGGAAATGCTGGGGATTTGACTCTAAAGGGATAAGGTTAAGGAGTTACAGTGGGCCAGGTGGCACTTCTGAAACTGCCTCATAGCACGATGGGGCRTGGAAATGAAACTTTCAGGTACTCTTGCTCAGTTGCTGAATTTTAACTAATTTATATTTTAAAGTTTCTTCTTTTTTTTTTGATGATGGCTTTTCTTTGATTGCTGTGAAAAATRTTTCTTTGCTTATTGTAACTGTACSAGTGTTTAGGCCGTGTTGGCYGTGCTCTTAAGAATACAGTTACATATCATATTATTTCTATATGCATGCTATTTCATCTGGCTTACATTAATCTAGCATTTAACATATCCCTCTAATATTTTTTTCTCCCCTAGAAAATTCATCGCTCGGCTTGTTATTGCTCTGCGTCTTTTYCCTCTTAATTATTTTTAATTCTTCCCTTATTAAAACCCCAAGGGGGTAAATAAAAACCAGCCCAACGTTTGGCAAAGAAAATGCAATCTGCTGGGGGAGTCACARGGTCAATCAGCTAAATGGGTATTAGTAACATAATGACAGAACATAAGCCAGGCAGCGTGGTAGGATTTGCAAATCCTCAACAGYAAAATGCTCCTTTCCTATCTGATGGTGTCTAATTGATGGCTCAGGGTTTGGAGATGGGAGCTCCTGCCCTGGGTCTGGGACAGAGTCGCTCCCCAGCCATAAAACCTTGTGGCCTTTCTGSGTAGAGCCAGAGGCTCATTTTAAGCGTGGAGAGCTCCCAGCCCTCAGAGCCCCTCTCTCCACCCGCATCCCATCCCAGCAGGCCTGGCAGGAACTGGGAAAGCCACCCCATCCCAGCAGAAAAAAACGAAAGGAGAAAACAAAGAGACAAAAATAATCAAGACCAAAAAAAAAAAAAAAAAGGGGGAAAAAAAAGGAAAAAAAAAGAAGAGGATTTGGCTGTAAATAACGAGCCCAGGCACACAGTGCTGAAGTGATAAAAACTGGTGTGTGTGAAGCAGAGAAACAACGTCTTGCTCTGTCTTGCTGATAAGGAGACACAATTCTGATAGCAGAGGCTGGTGAGAGGTATCAGAGGGAGAAATGTTTTCCGTGGTACGACAGTAAGGGCAGCACAAAAAGTTTTTCCCTTGTCCTGTACWTTTTTTGGGTTTCCACCCTTCTTTCCTGCCAGCCTGGACAGTTTGGGCGAGGACACTCTTAGTGCACATTGCCCTAAAAACCTCCCTCTGAAAAGCAGCATTTTAAAGTGCCAGGAGGGAGACATTCAGCCCCATCACCCTGGTGGTTGTTCATGGGCAGTTCTCCCAGCTGGAAACGTCACCACTGGCTCGGGAGGCTCTGCAGGACACAGGGCAGGAGGAGCCAGYGCTCCCAGGGGCTGCAGCAGCATCGCCTGTCCCCATGGAAGCCTTTATTTCGAGTAGGGGTTCACCACCCCTGTATTTGGCAGTCCTGTGTGGTACCTGAGCAGGTGCTGCTGTTCCTGACAAGGAAGGTGCCAGGCAAAGTCCTGCTCCAGGAGTGGAGGGACAGCAAAAAACTGCTGAGCCAGAGGCCCCTGGTCATCCCTCCCTGCCTTCTGAGCTTGAGCTAATGGGGTGCCCATATGTCTTCCCATAAAAACGGTGGTCCAGCCGCTGCTGATCCCACTGCATCACCASAGACATCATCTTTGAGAGTTCCAAACTGGCCCCTGCTGCTCTGAAGTGCCTGCATTCAGGAAAAAAAAATAGATGTTTCCCGCTGTTCTTGACATTTTCTTGCTATCTATGTGTACTTAATCCTTCTTTGTGTCATGCTGAGCTTATGAAAAAGCAATTTAGGGCTTTATTCCGAGGAAAATCAGGAGTTAGCAGCTATTACTGGTCCTTGTACCAGGGGACACGTTACTTCCAACGATTRGGAAAGGAGAACAGGAATAAAGCTGCTGACTTTACCTGTGCAGGATTTGGGGTTGTGACTTGTGGCTACACACTCAAGTCGTGCCTCTGGTTTTGGGTCTGCCTGGTCACAGCTGTTGGAGTCTCTTTGCAAAGCAGGGACTCTTGCAGATGGCCAAAAGCCCTTTGGTTATTTGTGGCTTGGGTTTTTCCCTGCCTCGTGTGCGTGACCTCAATGCAAAGACACGTTTGAACTCCGTGGCCTGACTGGAGCTTTGCCCCAGAAAAGTTCAGAACACTCTTATTTCTTTAAATTGATATTTTGAACCAGTTTCTCAGGGGAACTCCAGACCTACTTACCTCTCTCTGCCTCAGGCCAGATTGCTTTTCCTGAACTATATGGCACATAGCCCTGATCTCTTGGTGCTGTTCAGATAATTATGCTCGTTAACAGACCTACAGGAGACGTCAGCTTAATTCTGATGGAGTAACTAGGTTTTGTCAGGAGTTACCGTGGCCTTATCACTGTGAAACACGAAGGAATTGCACAGGGGTCAGTGGTGTGAAGAGAGAGACCCTAAAGCCAACCTGCTTCCCGTGGCAGCACGCAGGAGGCAGTTTGTGCCACTGGTGGAAATAGAAACTCGCCAGCAGAGTGCTGTGGTTCGGGATTTGCATCACAGATCGTGGCCACCTTCTCCATAGGGTCAAGGTGATAAATAACATGGAGATTAAAAATTTTCAGCTCCCCTGAAGCTGCTGAATGGAGCTCAAAGGCTAACTGGCAAAAAAAGAGAAAAGGGTGTCAAGGTATGCACAATGATGCTAAACGTGGCTGGAAACAGTGGGGAAACAGATAAAGAGGCCTCCAGTGGTTTTTGTGGCAAGTTCTGTAACGAGAAGCAACAGAAAAAAAGTCAGAAAAGTTTATTCTGGCCAATTTGGGTATGATTTCTGATGAATTTACGTGGGATAACTGCCTGATCTCCTGTGGAGCCTGGGGGGTCTGTGGATTTTTCATGCCAGCACCAGGACTTTCCTGGAGAAAACCRCAGATTCCCCTGGATTCCTCTGGGACATAGGTAGGATCCCATTCTGACAATAAGGTGTTCTTTTGGGTTTGGGAATCCTGCCCATATAAGACGTCTGAAAATTGGTACTTTGGAATTTGGTATTTTAGAATTTAATGTTTTGAAATTGGATTATTTTGATATTTTGAAACTTGGTATTCTGGTATTCTGAAAGTGAATTACTTTGATATTTTGAAACTTGGTATTCTGGTGTTCTGAAAGTGAATTACTTTGGTATTTTAGAGCTTGGTATTCTGGTGTTTTGAAACTGAGTTATTTTGGGTATTTTGGAACTTGGTATTCTAATCTTTTGAAATTTACTTTGGTATTTCTGAACTTAGTATTCTAGTATTTTAAACCTGAGTTACTTTGGTATTTTAGAACTTAATATTCTGATATTTTAAAATTGAGATTTTGAAACCAGGTTTTCTAATATTTTGTTGGAACAGCTGCCAGCATTTAGAATGTCAAGGGAAAAAGAAAGTTTAAAATTTGGCTGTGCATAGAAGACTGTAAAGGCCAGCTGCAGGCATAGATAGGAAAGAAATAAAGATAGAAAATTTTGGGAGGAAGGTAGAAGTCACCTGTCTCCTATTTTGATAGGATAGCCCTCAGATGAYATTAGAATAAAAGTACCAAAAAATCCAAGAAATGGACAGTTTTAATATGGGTAAACTACTTGATATTGCATGGGCAGTATATACAATTAAAAAAATTAAAGGGCACATTTTTCTGCACCCCTCTAAGCCCTGACAACCAGGAACTATTCACATTTCAGTGGGAAAATCCACAGACAGGACAGAATTACCACARGGATTTAGAAACAGCCCCACAATTTTTGAGAATTGACTGCGTTGGCAAAGGAATTAGAAGAATAAAAGACCAGAATAAAATTGAGGAAAAAGAGTGAATAACTTTGTAACTGAAGTATTGCTCATATCTGTGTCTTAATAGCTCACCAAAATCTTTGTTCGCCAAAAACTTTCACCAAGGGATTAGTCATGAAAATTCCTATGAAAATTTAAATATCAAAGTAGCTAAAATATTAAATGCAACTAATTGCTGGATGTGTTCTCAAATAAGGAAGGAACGAGGCTCTACAGAAGCACATGGCCTTTAGGAAAAAYGTGATATCATAGGACAAGAATGAGCTTGAAGTCCAACAGAGAAAAATCACCTCGATGGAAAGAGCAGTAGAAGGGTGGCAGAAAGAAGAAAGATCTTTGATGAGATTGGCTTAATTCATGGCTGCCAAATTGGAGACTGCTACAGAATGCACTTGTGGCAGTCACTGTAATCATTGCAGAGTGTGTAATTGTTTGGATTATAATTCAGTGTTATCGTTGTTGTAACACTTTGTGCTGGAAAACGAAGCATTGAGACTTGTCTAAAAGAGATGCGGTCTCAAGAAAASGGGGGATTTGATGAATAACACAGAGAATAAAAATTTTTAGCTCCCCTTAAGGTGCTGAGGGAGAGCAGAGGCTTTCTTCATGTGTTCATTCCAGGTGTGGGTGAGAGGAGGCTGCAGACTCCCACATGGTTTGGGTCCCAGGATTCCATGCAAGCCACGTTTGGATCTGCACAGGCAATTTTTTGTCAATGCCCTTCGTAAAATATTTTGCAGCTGGAACAACAAGAGATGGAAAAAGCTTYGAAGTAATTAAAAATTATGATTTCTGACTCAGATCACAGAGAAAAATCAAGTAGAACGTCATGTRAAATGACTTTATATAAAACCAGAAAGATTTGTTTGGATGCAAAATGGGGATGGGATGGGGGCTCAGCATCCCAGGGGTAAGGAGACAATACCAAGGTGATTTAATTCCCTGACATGGAAACTTCAGTGACCCAAGGAACTGCCCTGCCTGTGTTAATATRAAATGGTTTTAGTGGTCAGAATTTTCCCAATTCACCTGAAAACAAGAATTGAGTTGATGATGTAAGAAGAAAAATGGCCTTGGCAAGAGAAAGCAGGTTGTGTSCCTGTCACCCCTTTCCCTTGGAATTCTCTTGGGCTTGGAGCAACCTCGTCTAGTGGAAGGTGTCCCTTCCCATGGCAGGGGGTTGGMATGAGCTGAGCTTTAAGGTCCCTTCCAACCCAAACCATTCCATGATTCTATGGTTCTGAGTTATCTGGATGGATTGCACATCTGGGGAGGCAGAGAGAGCTGAGACACCAAACTGGRAATGAATGCCCAAGGTGCTACTGGGTGCAATCTGGACCCTTGCCCCCCACTCACCTGTGAGCAATGGGAAATATTCCATCTCAGAAGAAAAGAACTCCATTCCTACCAGTTCCAGATAAACCCCAATTTGCTTTTTAATGATTAAGCCAATGACAAAATCTGGTTATTTTCCAGCTGTCACACAGTCCGATCCAAAGGAGACTGCTCCAGGAAGTGGGCGCCTCTTATCAAGGCCACTGCCTGTCCCTTGATCCCTGCACAGGGACCTGCTGGGAGAGGGTACATGGACATGTGTGCCACTTGCAAAACATATCAAATATGGTTTACAATTTCCATGGGTTGCAAACATTCGCATTGCCCAGCTGTGCGCGTGTGTGTTTGTGTGTTTATATGTCGTGTACAAGTTGTGCTGCTTCATCCATGGGCTGAAAGAGGGAGAAAATCTGGCTCTGGGAAGGCAGAATGGTAAAGATGGGAGGCTGCTCTCTCAGCTGTCCAGAACAAGGACCTTTGAAAGTGTTTTTAGACCTGTCAGCAGTGCCCAAGCCTGGATACAAAAAGTAAAAAATGGTCACATCGCATTAGTCTGATTCTACTGGAATCTTGTAAAATAATGGTTGTGTGTTACGGCGTCTTGCTCTCGGATATTTGTGAAAAGGTTTTATTGGGTTTTAATAGAAAATTGCTCCCARTTGTTTCCTTAGTTCAGTGTTTGGTTTGTACACGTTCTGGAATTCCTGTGACAGRGAAATATCAGACTCTCAAACAGTCCTGTGAGAGCTGTCAGCAGGAGCAAACCTCCTGAGCGTCTCCATTGTCAACCTCAGAACATCATCCCTGTTTTCAGGATATTCATCTGCTTCTTCCCAGGCCACTGCAGAACGTGAGAAGAGATGGAGAGCAGATTTTTGTATGATCTTTTGTGTATATATAAGAAGATATATATATATGCATATGTATAATCTCACACAATTTTACATATGTATTTAATTAAAGCAGTTTTAATGTTAATTACAAGACCACTGTGAGCTATACATACAAGGAAAAACAGATCTGAGGAATACTCTATTTAGGTATAACTTTAATTAGAATATAAGTGCCAGAAGAAATGTGAACTTCTGAAATATTTTCAAAATTCATTAGTGAATCGTTGCAAAAAATGCATTTTGCTGTGGGAGGAATTCCAGTGAACTAAGACTCCAGTTCTGCTTGTTCAACTGGAGTTAATGGGACTATTCTTGTGGGTAAAATGAGCTGGATTGGGTTCCAGGAACACCTGGCTGGACTTTCAAATGAACTTAAAAGCCTGCAATGCAAAASCTTTGATTGCTTGGAAAGAGGAATTTGAGCACAAGGAAGGCACTAACGTGATTTGGGGGAATCTACACAGAACATTCCTGGTCAGGAGGCAGAGGTCGTATTTCCATGAAATCTGCAGCTCTGGGGATGGTAAATTTGGTTTGCTGTGTTTTCAGCTGGGGAGCCAGATCCAATTCTTTGTTAAGAAGAGGGAAGGTGGAAGGGGGTGCTCTTCCCCCTGGTAAAAATTGCCCCATCCTATTACTCTAAAATAGTAGTTGGTGAGTTACTGGAAGGGGTTACTGGAATGAGCAACTGGAGCATTAAACTCKTCCCATCAGGTTAATTTATGGACATGTGTAATATTTTTGACACTGTGACATTTCTGGGGTTTTTAGATAATTTTTATCTCACTCAAAATTTATACTAGATTTGTAACCAGATGTGCAGCTCTGTTATAAGCATAAATGAGTGAACATTGTTGTTATTGTCTGGATCTTTTTCACTTAAAAAGGAGAGGGGAATAGGATAAACCCCTTCTCACCTCRGCATGCCCTGGTGAGTCACTTAAACTCTGCACCAGCCGAAACATCCCGATTATGTGACCCACTGTTGTTATTTTTGTTTTTTTTTTTTTTCAGAGCAGCTGACCCAACTTCAAATATGTGACTCATGGCCCCTCCAGTAAAAGGATCAGGAGCAGTTTCTGGCTTGGTGCAAGAGCCCCACAGGACACAAAGGTGATGAAGATGAGAGGAACATGGCTGAGTCTGCCTGTTGGACACCTGCTGGCTCTGGGACACAGGCACAACTGGAAAAACATGGTATTAAAAAACCCCCCCAAAAAACTACCATTATTATTCTCTGCCCTCTGACCTAGGCACATAATGTGCAGCTTCTCTGGCTTGTGACAGCCCTGGTGGGTCTAAACTTGGTTTGTAAGACACTGAAAAGGGGGAGGAGGTTTGAACCTGGTGTCAGGGGACACACTTGTGTGGATTTCTGAGGACACACTGGCTTGGAGGGCAGATTCAAGTTGAGCACCAGTGTGAATCTGCCAGCAGAGCATCTTGTGGGGGTGATACGAGGAGAAATGAGTGTGGGTGAGGGCCCTGAAAAAGGCAGCTTTCGATTGGACATGACCTGGCTTTAAATCCCTATGCAGGGAGCGGGGAGCACAGCACTGAAAGGAACTCCAGATCATTTTTATGAATGTGCTGTTCCTTTTTGTTCCTTTCAGATGGATTTCAGAAAGCTCAGGCTGTTTGTTTGCCTGGCCGGGCTCAGCTGTGCCAGCTTCTGGGTTTTCTACAACTGGACCGAATTCTGCGTGTTCTGTGAGGAGARCCAGGATTACATTTTCCCCGTGGAGACTTTCAGGAGGGTTGAAGGGAATTTCTTGCAGCTCCCGGACGCAGACTGCCACAGGAACCCTCCTTTCGTCGTCCTGCTCGTGGCCTCCTCGTTCCAGCACGTGGATGCCAGGATGGCCATCCGGCAGACCTGGGGCAAGGAGAGGAGRGTGGCCGGGAAGCGCCTGGTGACGTTTTTCCTGCTGGGAAGCACCGGGGATCCCAGCCAGCAGGCCGACATYGCTGCTGAGAGCCAGAGGTACAAAGACATCATCCAGAAGAACTTCACAGACACCTATTACAACTTGACCCTGAAGACCATGGTGGGGATCGAGTGGATCCACAGGTTTTGCTCCCAGTCCGGCTTCGTGATGAAAACCGACACGGATGTGTTCGTCAACGTGTTTTACCTCACCGAGCTGCTTCTGAGGAAAAAGAAGACCACTGGATTCTTCACAGGGTTCTTAAAACTGCACGAGTACCCCATAAGGAGAAAAGCCAGTAAGTGGTACGTGAGTAGGGAAGAGTATCCAGGAAAGACGTACCCGCCCTTTTGTTCCGGGACTGGATATGTTTTATCCAGCGACGTTGCCAGTCAGATCTATAACATTTCTGAGAGTGTTTCGTTCATTAAACTGGAGGATGTATTCATAGGACTGTGCCTTGACAAATTAAAAATCCAGCCTGAGGAGCTCCACTCGGAGCAGACGTTTTTTCCGGAAAGGATCAGGTTCTCTGTTCCTCGCTTTATGAAAATCGTGACGTGCCACAGGGTAGAACCATCCGAGCAGCTGAGCTACTGGGGCCACTTAGTGACAGGAATTCGGGGAGGAGTGCTCTAGCACCTTCCTTGCCCCAATTAGCAWACTGAATTATTCTGCTTTTACAGGGCTGCTCCCGACTCCAGCGAGCTCCCAATTAACTCCAGATCCGTCACGTTAAAGACTTTTTAAATGGTTATTTTAACCACAGAATCGTAGAATTGTTAAGGTTGGAAAAGGCCTCCAAGATCATGGAGTCCACCCTTTGACCAAACACCACCTTGTCAACTGAACCAGAGCACTGAGTGCCATGTCCAGTTGTTCCTTGAACACCTCCCTGGGCAGCCCCTTCCAACGCTTACCCACCCTTGCAGTGAAAAAATTCTCCATTCCTGCCCCAAAAACATGCAAACCTCTTTCTCTCCCATCCACTCCCACCTCTTTGCATTCCTTCTCCAGACAATTTACAATTTTTTTTTTTTTTTTTTTTTTTTTTCCTGAAAGGTTCAGGCCTGCAAACCCGCCCTCCAAAGCTTGCTGCTGAGGGCCTGGGAATATTTCTGCAGTGCCAAACAAAGCACTTTTGTTCAGACAATAAAATTTGCACCTTCTTCCTGGTCGCCCTTGGTAAATGACTGCACCCATCTGTGCAGGCATTTAAGGAATGGTATTTGTGGCTGTCAGGATGCTCCCTCCTGGCACGGGGAGCCGCAGCCCTGCCCTTGCAGCCAGCTCTGTGTGGGCTGAGCTGCATCCTGGCACAGATCCCTCCTTCAGTCTACACCAATTTTTTTCGCAGACATGGTAGAAATTGCCCATGCAATGCTCTTGGGACAACCTTGGGCACTGCAGGTCACCTGGGGAACATGTAAAGGCTGCTGCCTCTGTTTCCTTGTATGTGCTTCCTGCTGGACRTAATCCGTGGTGGAGCCAGTGGAGGATGTCCTGTTCTTTCTATTACAATAGACCCTGGAGGCATCTTTTGTATTTGTGTCTCACTTTGATTGCCTGAAAGCTTCTGTAAATGGTTTGCCAAGGCTACACTAGAGTCACTTGCAGTGATTTAGACATTTTTTTCCTATGAGAAACAGGATGTGTGAGGGAAAAGACAGGAGGATTTTTCTCCTTTAAACAAGACCTAGTTGGAAAACGTGCTCAAGTCATCACTCAGAGTGGGAGCCCTATTTCTTATTTCATCACCAAGCAAAGACTCATGAAATCTCTGGGATGTTTATGGGTTTCAGAGATAAGGAGTTGGGTACAGGAGATGCTGCGAAAAATACTTTTGGGCTCTGAGGAGGGAGAAAGGAGTTCATAAATCATCCCTTATGCAATGCTCCCATTTGGTTTTCCTGCACGCAYGGGAAGGGCCAGGTTTGTCAGCATGGAATGCCTCTAATGGGTGTGTGAAATGTGTTTTCCAGAGGGCAGTCAAAGCRGAGCTGCTCCCAAGGGGAGTTGAGGGGATCCCACACCCGGCAGGGCTCAGTCCCACACACCCATGTGAGGGAGCAGGACAGACCCAAGGCCAGGCCCAGCCGAGCATCCTGATCCTAAGGCAATATCCTGGTGGAGAGGTGGACACAGGGTCAAGCCAGGGATTGCCAGGTCCAGATGGTGAYGGGTATGGGACAGGCCCAGTGAGGGGACCCAGTGCCAGACTCTGTCCCATGAGGGCAGGGCAGGGTTTTGGGAATGGGGACTTACACTGAATGTGGTAAAAGCATGGAAGAAAGACAGGAAAATGGATTTTATTACTTTTGGTGTTATTTATTTTTATCGTTTCTTTTCTTTTTATTGGAAGGAAGGATTCCTCTTTCTTTCTTTTCCAGTCCTTCTTGGCGAGGATTTCCCARGCATCTCTTTTTACTTGCCTGTGTCTGAAGAGCAGGATAAATATTTTCAGCAGGAATATCCTGAAAAGTGTTTAATAATGGTAATAGTATATAATTTATTTTCTTCTGGTGTAGAGTAACCTGAGCTCATGCACTTACTTTTGACCACTGAGGATGAAAGAAATAATGTTTATTTGTTTGTCAGAAGAATAATCTTCATTCTAAGTCTCTTTATCAAACTTAAAATATTTTATTTAAGCAAACAAAATACTTAAATAGCTCAATTTTACTTAAAATTCAGCTATTTTCTGAATGCTTTTGCTGCCTGCAGCAGGTGTGATGGCTCAGACTGATAAAGCCAAGCATCACCTTTTTCATCACTATTCTTTCCATGTAACGTGCAGAAATGTCTTTTGCCACTCATTGCTCTCGCGCCCAAGAGCTGGTTATTCCTTTAATTTATGGAAAAATGGTGAGCAGAAAGGGCAGCTTCCTGATCTTTCCTGGCTCCCTCTCTTGCGGGGCAGAGGGTCTCTCTCGTTGGCCATTCTGGGGCGAGGAGGGGCTGCCTCTGCCCATGGGAGGTGTGATTAGAAGAAGGCTCTGGGGAGCATGGCAAACAGGAGAGGGCAAACGAGGCCGTGGCACGTCTTTGAGGGCGTGGCACGGCAGGGTTGTAGTCATCCTCCTGCTAGTGGGGTTTTTATCCTGTGCTCAAGTTCTGTTTGGTTGGTTTTGGATCTTTGTGTTTCTTTTTTTTTTTTCCCCCTGCAGCAATGGTTTCCAAACGATCAAAAGCTATAGCTGATAAAAGTGTGCCAACCCAAACAGAACTCCCCAAGAAGGACCCATCTGTCCAAACCCCTTCTGTCAGGAGTGGTTCAGCCTGTCAGTAGTGCCAGGGGACGGTGCAAAAGTCGCCTGCCTGAGGTGTGAACAGGTGAATGATCTCCTCTGTCTGGTGCCAGAGCTTAAGGAGGAAGTTGAAAGACTAAGGAGTATTAGGGAAGGTGAAAGGGAAATAGACTGGTGGAGTTACACTCTTCCATCCCTGAGAGAAGGGAGGGGAACAGAGGGCCCCGGATGTCGACCGGACCCATCCAGCAGGGAGGTCTGCTGCCTCCCTGGGGCCYGGGTACGGGATATCACCAGGAGACTCCCTGACTGGGCTGATTCAGCCCCCTGATTATTACCCACTGCTGATACTCCAGGCTGGCAGTGATGAGACTGAAAAGAAGAGCACCAGGGCAATTAAAAGGGACTTTAGGGCTTTGGGTCGAGTGGTTGAAGGGGYAGGAGCACAGGTGGTGTTCTGCTCAGTCCCTTCAGTGGCAGGGACAAACGATGAAAGGAAYAGGAGAGCCCACATGATCAACAAGTGGCTTAAGGGCTGGTGCCATCGGCAGAATTTTGGGTTCTCTGATCATAGGGCTACTTTTATGGCAYGAGGCCTGCTGGAGCCATATGGGCTCCATCTGTCTATCAAGGGCAAAAGGATTCTAGCCCATGAATTGGCGGGACTGACTGAGAGGGCTTTAAACGAGGTTTGAAGGGGGAAGGGGATGTAACCAGGCTCTCCAGAGATGAGCCCAAGGGTGGTAACCCTGAGTCAGGGGTGAAATCAGCAGCCTGGCTGAAGTGTATGTACCTACTGCACGCAGCCCGGGTACCAAATGAGAGGAGCTGGAAGTCATGGCATAGCAGGAAAGCTCTGACGCAGTGGCCATCATGGGAGCGTGGTGGGATGACTTGCATAACTGGAATGCTGCAATTGATGGCTACAGGCTCTACAGAAGAGACAGGAGAGGGAGAAGAGGTGCAGGGGTGGCTCTTTATATTAGGGAGGCTCTGGACACCATGGAAACCGAGATTAATGATGATAAGGTCGAGTGCCTATGGGTGAGAATCAGGGGGAAGGCCAACAAGGCTGACATCCTGGTGGGAGTCTGTTACAGACCACCCAACCAGGATGAAGAGGCRGATAACTTGTTCTACAAGCAGCTGGAGGATGTTTCAAGATCACCAGYCCTTGTTCTTGTAGGTGACTTCAACCTGCCAGATACGTGCTGGCAACTCAGCAGAGAAGAAGCAGTCTAGGAGGTTCTTAGAGTGTATYGTCTGGGGCACAGTGATCATGAAATTAGAGAGTTTTCAGTATTTGGTGAAACAAGGAGGGGCATTAATAAAACTTCYACACTGGATTTCTGGAGGGCAGACTTTGGCCTGTTCAAGAGACTTATTCGGAGAGTACCTTGGGAAGCAGCCCTTAAAAACAAGGGAGTCCAGGAAGGATGGGTGTGCTTCAAAACAGAAATCTTGAAGGCACAGGAACAGACTGTCCCTATGTGCCGAAAGATGAGCCGATGAGGGAAACGACCGGCCTGGATGGGCAAGGAGCTTTTGAAGGAACTAAAGAARAAAAAAGAGGGTGTATCACCTTTGGAAGGAGGGCCAGSYATCTCAGGAAATGCTTAAGGGGGTTGCTAGRTCATGTAGAAAAAAATTAGAGAGGCAAAAGSCCAGTTAGAACTCAATCTGGCCACTTCTGTGARGGACAATAAAAAATATTTTTATAGATACATTAATAGCAAAAGGAAGGGCAAGGACAACCTCCATTCTCTATTAGATGCGAGAGGGAAGTTAGTCACCAAAGATGAGGAAAAGGCAGAGGTACTTAACACCTTTCTTGCCTCAATTTTCAACAATAAAACAGGTTGACCTCRGRACAASTGTCCTCCTGRGCTGGTAGATGGGGACAGGGAATAGAATGGCCCCGTTATCCAGGAGGAAGCAGTCAGAGACCTGCTGAGCCACTTAGACGCTCACAAATCTATGGGACCAGATGGGATCCATCCCAGGATGATGAGGGAGCTGGCAGATGAGCTTGCCAAGCTGCTCTCCATCATTTACCATCAGTCCTGGCTCACCGGGCAGGTCGCAGAGCACTGGAGGTGCCAGTGTGACACCCACCCACAAGCAGGGTCGGAAGGAGGATCCGGGAAGCTCCAGGCCTGTCAGCCTGACATCAGTGCCCAGCAAGGTTATGGAACAGATCACCTTGAGTGCCATCACACGGCACACACTACAGGATGGCCAGGGGATCAGACCCAACCAGCATGGGTTTAGGAGGGGCAGGTCATGCTTGACCAACCTGATCTCCTTTTATGCCCAGGTGACTCGCCTGGTGGATGTGGGAAAGGCTGTGGATGTTGTCTACCTGGACTTCAGCAAAGCCTTTGACGCTGTCTCCCACAGCATCTCCTGGAAAAGCTGGCAGCCYACGGCTTGCACAGGTGCACCTTCGCTGGGTTAAGCACTGGCTGGAGGCTGGGCCCAGAGAGCGGTGGGGAATGGTGCCGCATCCAGCTGGTGGCCAGTGACCAGTGGTGTCCCCCAGGGATCAGTGCTTGGGCCAGTCCTGTTTGATATCTTCCCTGATGATCTGGATGAGGGGATTGAATCCACCATCAGCAAATTTGCAGATGTCAGCAAGCTGGGAGTGTGTGTTGATCAGCCGGAGGGCAGGAGGGCTCTGCAGAGGGACCTGGACAGGCTGGATCCATGGGCTGAGTCCAACAACATGAACTTTAACAAGTCCAAGTGCCAAGTCCTGCACTTTGGCCACAACAACCCCTGCAACGCTGTAGGCAGGGGACAGAGTGGCTGGGCAGTGGCCAGGCAGAAAGGGGGTACTGGTCAATACCCAACTGACCGTGAACCAGCTCTGTGCCCAGGTAGCCAAGAAGGCCAAGGGCATCCTGGCCTGTATCAGGACTAGTGTGGCCAGCAGGAGCAGGGCAGTGATTCTTCCCCTGCACTCGGCACTGGTGAGGCCACACTTTGAGTGCTGTGTCCAGCTCTGGGCCCCTCATTTTAAGAAGGACATTGAGATGCTTGAGTGTGTCCAGAGGGCAACCAGGCTGGTGAAGGGCCTGGAACACAAGCCCTGTGAAGAGTGGCTGAGGAAGCTGGGCTTGTTTAGCTTGGAAAAAAGGAGGCTTAGAGGAGACCTTATCTCTCTCTACAACTACCTGAAAGGTGCTTGTAGCCAGGGGGGGTAGGACTCTTCTCCCAGGCAACCCCTGACAGAACGAGAGGACACAGCCTTAAGCTGCACCAGGGGAAGTTTAGGTTGGACATCAGGAAAAAAATTCTTCACTGAAAGAGTGATTGGGCACTGGAATCGACTGCCCAGGGAGGTGGTGGAGTCACTGTCCCTAGATGTATTTCGGAAAAGACTGGATGTGGCACTCAGTGCCATGGTTTGGTTGAGGAGGAGATGGCAGCTCATAGACTTGATGATCTCAAAGGTCTTTTCCAACCTAGTTCATTCTGTGATTCTGGGATTCTGTCTGTGAGCTGGAACAGCATCATCAGCCTGATGTTCTTCTTGTCCTTTTCTTGTTCTCAGAGATAATAATAAAGTAATAAATAATAATACTAGTATAATAATAAAATAATCCTGCAGTTGATTGTAGGTCTCACTTCCACCTCTGTGCCTGGTGCCAGCAGTTTGTGGATTTGTATCAGCATAAAAAACGTTACCCTYGAGGACCCGGTTCTGCTTGACCTCTTGGCTGTGGCTTTTATTTTATTTTATTTCAGGACTGTTCCTAATGACTTGAATCCAGCTGCTAACTGGGAAGATGGTGCTGTTCTCAGTTAATCACTTCTGCAGACTCAGCCTCTGTAGTTCTGGGGCTAAATTGTAGTGGAAGGTGTCCCTGCCCATGGAACTTGATGATCTTTAAGGTCCCTTCCAACCCAAACCATTCTATGATTCCATGAAATTCACAGCTAATGTGCCATTGGGAATAAGGTGCCCAGGCATGTTCTAAGATCCCACCCTGATCCTGTTTCCAGGGAGATCTATTTGTAATTTCCAGTGACCTGTGCAAGATGCCTCTGTTGCTGCCTTCAGAATGTGTAATTTAGTAATTCACAGAATCATAGAACCCTTTAGGTTGGAAAATATCTCCAAGATCATTGAGTCCAACCATTAGACCCAAAATGTGTCCCTAAGCACCACATCTACACATTTTTTGAACGTTTCCAAGGACAGTGATTCCACCACTTTCTTGGGCAGTGTGTTCCTGTGCTTGACCACCCTTTTTTGTGAAGGACTTTTTCCTACTATCCAATCTAAACCTCCCCTGGTGCAACTGAAAGCCATTTCCTCTTTTCCTAGTGCTTGTTACCTGGGAGAAAAGACTGACCCTCACCTTGCCACAGCCTCCTGTCAGGGAGTTGTAGAGAGCAGTGAGTTCCCCCACTGAGCCTCCTTTTCTCCAGACTAACCCCGCCCCAGGCTGCTTTGAATAAGAATATATTAATTGAATAATTAATTACTTAAAATATAAAGTCATCCTGCTGGAAAATGTGATTTAAGAAAAAGCAGATGATTGCATGTAAGGCAAATCCATTTATTTAAACAAAACCACTGTGCTAGTGAGTTTATTTGTATCAGTTAAATTAAATTAGCTTTTGCAGCTGAGGCCTCAGATCATGAATTTTAAAACAATAAGAACAGTATTAGTGGCCTTTTGCAAAATTACATGCATTTTGCTATGAAAGACCATCACAAAATGATCAGAAATATAACTAGAACTGTAAACATAATACTGCAGTGTACATATACTTATTTTTTAAATTTTGTATGGGCTGATAAAAGAATTAAGGCAATTTGGGGGCAGTTTCTCTGTAGAAGAAGAGCACTACCATAACATTTTTATGCTTTCTGGGTTAGAAGATCATTAAATCAGGGTTTTTTTATGAATAACTTTGAAAAGGTCGTCTAAAAGTTACTCCACTGCTTCTCATCTAATTAGGGAGGAGTATGGAAATCAGCAGAGCTGACAGTGTCTTAGAGTTGGTTGCATTTCATCACACTCTGTTTCTTCCAAGATCAGTTTTTGAACGCAGAAAAATTAATACATTTTTTTTTCACAACCCTAATTCATCAACTGACGCGTTCTCGGTTTAAATCAGGATTTTCCAAACGGTGCGTGAAGGATTTGGTCTCACAGCTCCTCTGACTCAGTCTCACCGAGGAGGTACAACCCTCCCAGGCACTTCTGGAAACACAGGGTAGATTTTTTGTAATGGAAGTTTTGCCTCATGTCAAAGCCGAAGGGGGCACAGGGGGCTCCTGGTCCGTGCTGGGTGTGACAGGAATGCTGCTCCTCCTGGATGTGTCAATGTGATGTCCATGTGAAATGCCTGACAACGTTTGCATTGTTTGCATAGAACATGAGAGTGTTGAGCCAAGCGTTCAATGTATGATATTTTAGTAAAGTATTTTGCTACCACAGTTTCGTGTGTGTTCACTCGCCTTTCTGGTTGTGAATGCATTAACATTTTGGGGAGTAGCCAGGTTTTTCCAGTTACATCGACAGAATTGTAGAATCATTTAAATTGGGRGAGACCTTTAAGATCATCGAGTCCAACTGTTCACCCAGCACCGCTGAGTCCACCCCCAACCCCTGTCCCCAGGTGCCACATCCACACAGCTTTTAGATCCCTCCAGGGATGGGGACTCCAGCACTGCCCTGGGCAGCTGTGCCAGTGCTTGACAACCCTTTTAGGGAAGAAATTTTCCCTAATATCCAATTTGATCCTCYCCTGGCTCACCTTGACACCATTTCATCCTATCATTTGTTACCTGCAAGGAGAGCCCGACCCSCCCTGGCTGCCCCCTCCTGTCAGGAGTTGTGCAGAGCCAGAAGGTCCCCCCTGAGCCTCCTTTTCTCCAGGCTGAGCCCCTTTCCCAGCTCCCTCAGCCGCTCCTGGGGCTCCAGCCCCTTCCCCAGCTCYGTTCCCTTCCCTGGACACGCTCCAGCCCCTCCAGGTCTCTCCTGCAGGACCCAGAACTGGACACAGCCCTGGAGGMGCCTCTCAGTGCCCAGCACAGAGGGACAATCCCTGCCCTGCTCCTGCTGGACACACAATTCCTGATCCAGGCCRGGGGCCATTGGCCTTTTACCCACCTGGGCACCCCTGGGCTCATGTCCAGCCCCTGTCACCAGCACCCCCAGGGCCTTTTCCAGCTTTCCAGCCCCTCTGTCCCAGCCTGGAGCTCCAGGGGGTTRTTGTGAYCMAAMGGCAGGACCYGGCACTTGTCCTTGTCAAAACTGAAACTGTTGAATCTTCTCCCCTTCTCAAAACTGATTTAGGGAATAGCGAGGGAATGGAAACAAAAAGGTAAATTTAACCACAGTTGATACCTTTTGGAAGAACAAGAACCAACCTGAAATGATTTTGCCTGTGCCACCACAGCCAGCACTGTTTGACAGGGAATGGATGTCATGTTCCTTCTGGGGCTTGGAAGCACAGGGCTGTTCCCTTATCACTTAAGAGAAATGTGAAATAACTGTCAGGTTGGTTTCCAAACACAAGCAGTTATGAAGTAAAAACCATAAAGAGAAAAGTTCTCCCTTAAGTTCTCCCTTTATCTTTCTTTTTATCTAGCTTACATTTCTGATTTTGCTTGTTTGTTTTGCAGCTGGATTTAAATTCATTAGTTCACTGCAGCAATATATTCCCAGAAATATCTACAAATAAGATCACAGTGGAGAGAGGAAAGAATCTGAGTCACAGAACATATGCAGCACATAGGAGATCCAGCCTGAAAGAGCAGACTTGAATTTGCACATGTTCTGGCTGAGCAAATGGAGATTTTTTTTTTTTTTTTTTTGAAAGCCTGGTAATACAGCGTATTTCAGGCTGTTCTTTTAAAAAGTTCACTAAAGTACATTTTCACTGAAAAATGTAATTGGACAATTTCAGTGGTTGAGAGATAATGTCTCACATATTCAAAAATGCATGATTTTTGTGGGGAAAAAATAAAAATCCAAGTCCCTTCTTAGAATCTCTCCAAGTGAACCATGTACACAACATTCCTCGCGTTCAGCTGCCGACCTAACCTGACCTCGTTTAATTCGCGACTCTGGGTGCAGGGATAGAGGCCTGTAATCAGCTTCCTGCTCCTCAGGAATCCCAGTTACACTCCCAGTTGCACAATTCCACTTTACAAACTCCCTTGTACGGCTGGAGGCGCAGAATGCCATAAATTAGTGATGGGGTGTGATTTACACCTCCGGCTCGTAGATCTTCCAGGCAGCTCTAATCCCTTCATGTTTAATTTAATTATTACTGCTGAAACAGCAGTTGTAAGTAAATGTTTGACTCGGGTACATCGAGGGACCTGCAGCTTTTACACGTGTTCCTGCTGGTAAAGGCTCCMCGAGGGAATTAAGGAGCGGAGCGAGCTGAGCCGTGAGCGGGATTGGGACCTGGTGTGTGAGGGATGCTGCTGGGTCCTGGCAGGGTGAGGAGGGGGTGAACAGCTCAGGGTGAGGGGATGGGATGGACCTCAATGCTCACCTCCCCCTCAGCCCATTTTGGGGATGCCAACCCCTTGTCCCGAGGCTGAGCCCTGCGGGTGTGACTGGCAGGAGGTTTCCTGATGGAACTGAGCGATGCTGCCTTCAGCAGCTCTGCTGAGGAAGGTGCTGCCTGGCATAGGGAAGAGGAAAGGACTGGAAAAGTTATCCTTTAAACATGCCAATCTTTACTGCATTCTTGAGATCTTTTAGCACTCCCTAAGCTTTTACAGGATCTTATTTTKTATACAACTGTTGCAAAGGAAAGGAAATGACTGAATAGAATAATGAAATCACAGAGTGGTTTGGGTTGAAAAGACCCTTTAAACGTCATCTAATCCAACCTCCTCTTCCATGGACGGTGACATTTTCTACTTGATCAGGTTGCTCAGACCCCTGTCCAGCCTGGCCTTGAATTTTTCCAGGGATGGGGCTTCCACCACCTCTCTGGGCAACCTGTTGCTGTTTTTCACCACCCTTATTGTAAAAAACCTCYTTCTCATATCTAAATAGACCCTCCTTCAGTTTAAAGCCATTACCCCTTGTCCTATCACTACAAGCCCTTGTAAAAAGTCCCTCTCCAGCTCTCTTGTAGCCCCTTCAGATAATGAAAAGGAGCAATAAGGTCTCCCTGGAGATTTCTCTTCTCCAGGCTGAACAGCCCCAACTTTCTCAGCCTGAGTATCAAAATAAAATTTACTGCTCATCTACAAGAGAAAGCTGAAATACAGCAGTGATTCTGCCACACAAAGAAAAATTGAATATGTGAAACCATCTCTGCCAGAGACTCACAGTGTCTTGCTGTAAAAGGGCAGCTTTCAGTCACAGACTCAGTATCACAAATACRGTGCAGAGGAGACACTGATTTCCATAAAAAGCCCCTGCCATTTCTAGATCTTAACTGAGTGCCCAAAGGGAGCAGYAAGATGTCAGTCACAGGGATGTATTTCATGAAAATGCAAAAGGGAAGCATCTCTTCCAATGTCACACCTACTGTTGAGGCGACAGTATGCTCTCTCACCACGGCAGTGTCACTCTGGATCATGCCTGAGGGTCACTTGGGGGATATTCATTAATATTCTATTTTCAGAGGTGCAAGAATGAACATTCCTCATAACTGGCAGCCTTGYAAAATCACCAGGAGAGAAAGAAAAGCTTGGGGGTTTTGGACTAGACGATCTTCAGAGGTCCCTTCCAACCCTAACAATTCTGTGGGAAAAGGGGTTTAATTTCACAGTCCCGTGGTAAGTTTCCTGGGAAGTCCCGTGGGATTTGGAGCCCTGGACACAGTGTTTGTGTGTGCAGACCACTGACAAGGCTGGGCACTGTTCATCTGATGTGTCCAGAGCTGGCCTTACTGTGCTTACTGGAGAGAGGTGTTGAGCACACCAGTTTTAAAGGAGCTCTGGATAGGTTTGCACTTTGCCTGAACTCCTTGAAGATCTGGTTTTCCACGTAATCCTCAGGAGGAGTCTAAAAACCATGACCTTAAGCAATAATGAAAAATGTAATAGTGATTRCAAGTGCAGAGAATGATGTTTCCATTTTCTTGGCACATTATCACGCGTTGAAATGTTCTTTAGAATAAACCGAAGGATAAACCAGAGCAATTAAAGCTGTTTGAACCACAGACAAAGCATTTCTAAACCTAAAGAAAATGTTGCCAGGGGAACTGATGTWTTAAAGAGCACTAAAAATTCCCTTCTCAGATTTACACTCCTCCTGGCAGCACCAAAGCTGCATCTCCTGTCATTCCCATATAAACTTTCCTACTTCATGTTGCCTGGACTCTGTGATGAATGTCTTCATCTACCACCCCTGAACGRTGACATTTTCATTTTTCCAGCCACAACTCACAGGTTTCAAGGCTGGAGAGGAGAAATGCACCTGCCAGAGGGGAAACATGGAATGTGGTTCACAAGGAGCGCTGGCAGGAAAGTACTGGAGAACTGCATTCCAGTTGTGCAGATTTATTAAGGACAAATGAAAACTGCAAGGATATTCATGCCAAAAAAAAAAAAAGTGGTTAATCCTGTGGTCTCCTGGGTGTGAAAGTCTGGAAGAAGATTATGTCCAAAGCGTTCCTCATGAAGGGCCCACAGCAATTCTGCACAGAGTTATGTCTTTATTATAATCAGCAAGAAAAAAAAGAGAAATAAAAGAAAAAAATAAGATGGGTTATATTGGTGTTATGAGATTTTTGAGAATTTATCCAGGCCTAGAGTCATGGTAGCATCATTTCAGGAATCTTTGCCTCAAGGCAAAGATTACCTGCCTTCCTTGGAAAGAGATAAAGCAGGATCCCTCAGATCAGTGGGAAGCATCTTGGTGGGATTGGTCTCAGTACTTTTGCAGTCTAAACCAGAAAGTCCAGTCCAASCCAGTCTTTCAGACTACTCTGGATTCAAAAACAGGCGGGAGACAATGGGGAAAATGCATCTCAGCGTTCACAAAGGTGACACAAAAAGGAAATGGCCCAGCCCTGTTATTTCTGGAGCTTTTCCTCTAAGGTTCTGATTAAGGGAAAATGTGACTACAACGACAGAATAATTAAAACATTTTCAAAAACTTGCTAGAGATGGGGTGAGGTCTGTGAGTCTCACTTAGACTTCTACAGCTAACACTAATAAAATCTGTTTCGTATAAGAAACACGGCTTGCAGAGCAAAAATATTTTGGCAAACAGTAGAGGAAAGGAGTAAGGGTACAGAAAGAGGGGAAAAAACAGAGGCAGAAAAAAAACAGAATTGGAAAAGTTATGGCTTAGAATCTCTGGCCTGATTTGCTACTGGAGAGCAGCATCTGCAGGCATCAAGATAGAGACAGCTAATTCAGTCACCAGGGCAGCTTGTCTCCTGCCTTCATCTTATCTAGATGTTTCAATTCCCCTGCTCTTCATGAGAGAAAAGAACATTTATTTCTGTATTAGGGAGCCATTTCTCAAAATCCTTGTAATGGTCAACCCCCCTTTCAAGCCCGTTTTCATGAAATGAACAATTTTATTCCTCTTTCTAGCACTGACCTCAAATCAGCTTTAATATTGGAAGYGGCTCTTCTCTGCTGTTTTAATGCTCACATCATCTGATTCTTCTGCAGCTATATCATCTGCAAAAATACCATCTGATATTTTCTTTGACTCGGCTAAATAAGCCAAAATACAGCATGGAACTGTAGGGCCTGGTGAGTTTGCAAATGAAAGTGTCTAAATGCTGTTCATTTTCTATCATAGAATCACAGAATGGCTTGGGTTGGAAGGGACCTTAAAGACCTTCTTGTTCCAACTCCTCTGCCATGGGCAGGGACACCTTCCACTGTCCCAGGTTGCTCCAAGCCCCATCCAACCTGGCCTTGGACACTTCCAGGGATGGGGCAGCCACAGCTTCTCTGGGCAACCTGTGCCAGGGCCTCCCCACCCTCACAGTACAGAATATTTTCCTATTTCCTAGTCCAAACCTATTCTCAGTTTGAAAGCATTCCCATCATGACAATTTGTYCAATTTTCCCACGAGGGAAAAAGAAATTACACTTGTGGCCCCAATGGCARTGACAGAAGGCTCCACTGAGCGAATCCCAGGAAGTCCATTTCCCTGGGAGCTTGGTGCGTGGGATGGCACAGCAAGCTGTGTAGACATATGCTCCAGCCTCACACACCCCAGAACAAAAAGTGGGGGGGGTTCAGCAGTTCACAGTGTACACACCATCCAGAAATGGCTTTGGAAGGGTTTTGGGGGGGAAAAAATGGGTGAAAATCCTCCTACTCAGCAGCAGAAGTGAAAGGGAAAATTGGAAAGAAGTGTTTAGGGAAACTGGAGTGGGAGGTAGGACTCTGCCTGGTGTGCAGGCTGATGATTCACTAAATGACCAAAATGATGTTCCATTTAAATCAGACTGGCAAACTTAGGGCCTGATCTTTTGAACAGTCGTGGGCAAGGGCAACCTTGAGCATGAACATTGTTCTCAGTGCTTGGGAACATGGACACTTCACCACATCTTATCCCACTCCCATCCTATCCAAAGGTTTTATCTCAACATCATGGCTCATTAGGAAAGCCAAAGGAAGGAAGGAGCTAACAAGGGCAGTAATAAATAATCAATAAAATATCAATGCATGTGCTGGTTGCCTAAGCAGCCCCAGGGAAAACAAAGGACTTTTGAATCCGTTGTGCACCAGATTCCCAGGAAGATTTGAGCTGAGTGAGCCAAGTCTGGGAGTGTGTGGGTGCAGGTGACAGGTTCCTGGTGACTCCCACTGGGGTCAGATCCACAGCAGGGTGTAAACACAGGGGTTGCTCTAGGCCACAACACACCCAGCTCCTGCTGGGGGCTTCAGCCCGTCTGGATGACCTTGGAGATCTTTTCCAACCTAAATGATTCTGTCCTCTCTCCATTGAGGGGATGGGCGTGAACCTAAGAGCAGCTTAAGTCTACCTGAAGAGCAATTAGAGAGATGACAGAGCCAATCTCTTCTCAGTAGTGCCCAATGACAGCTTTGTAAAAGCTTCAAAAGCAGCTGTGATCCTTTCCAAAGCGTTTTCTTTATTAATCCAAGCTAAAAATCCAGTCTTTCCAGTTCAACCTTCTGCACTTGTCCTGCTGGGGCAGCCAGAGATGGATTGTGCTCCTTAGATGTGATTTATCCCTTTTTCTGCTCTAGCTTTATTTGGACATACCTATAGGGAAGGTATTTCAAGAATACTGTTACTTAAGTAGGGSTGCTGGTGGAACAAGAGTGTGAGATTTTAGACTTTAAAAAAGGGAGTGTTTGTAAAACTGTGGAAATAATAAGAAAAAATTATAATTTGTCAAAAACCTCTTCCTGCAGGTTTCATGGCTATTTCTTTTAASAAGTGAGGGTGATATTTTTTCTAATAAAGCAAAGCTTTTGAAATTTCTTTTCGGAAATTCACCGCAACTCCCCAAACTGAATGTTTCATTTCCCTTCGCTGAACTGAACCTTTCCATTTTGGGTCATTGTRGCACTAATTTCTACTTGCTACCGTTATTGTGCTTAGTAGGAAATACAGTTCAGGGAAGTTGCACGTCCCTTCTTTACAGTTTTGTTTCCTGGCAGATGGACTCATCATAAAAAGCTCCTGATGTGTCACATCAGTTCGGCCCACTGACCAACAGTGACATAATRTGCAGGATGCAGTTCTTGGAGGAAGACAAAGGCTGCAAAAGCATCTCACGAGGCAGCACAGAGCACACAAAACCCCACCAGCTCAGCCTCCTGGGGCCATCAGCCCTGGATATCAGGAGGAATTTCTTCACAGAAAGGGTGATTAAACATTGGAATGCAATTCCAGGGAGGTGGTGGAGTCACTGTCCCTGGAGGTGTTTAAGAAAAGACTGGACGTGGCACAGTGCTCTSCTCTGGCTGACGAGGTGATGTTTGGTTAAAGGTTGGACTTGATGATCTCAGAGGTCTTTTCCAACCTAATCGATCCTGTGACTCTGTGACTCTGCCCCAGTGACTGCCACAGCCTGCTCCACCCCTGCCCCTGGCCTTGTGCCCTGGATGGGCCCCTTGGTTTCACATGTGAAAGATTTACATGATACATTCCACACGGCAATTTTTCCAAAGCCTTGTCTCCGGCCCTGCCCCATCTCCTTCAGCTGCAAACTGAACCCTCTGGATGCTCCCTGGCCCTGGCTCAGCCCCTCGCCCTGGCAGGGGCTGCCGATGGACCTTGGCTGGGGGTGACAGTGGCCACCGGCAAGGCCATGGCTGTCATGGGCACTTCTGCTCTCTGCCACGTTGCCTGGAGCACTGTAGCAGCAGGATGGGCTCCAGCCTCGGTGCCAGGCACCATGGCACTCACCTGTGTCATTATACCAGGGGAAATCAGTGCCAGGCACCATGGCACTCACCTGTGTCAGTGTAACAGGGAATGGGTGTCAGGCACCATGGCACTCACCTGTGTCA